>PVHY01004522.1:0-93269 GCA_004024945.1 Uropsilus gracilis
GGGAGAGAAGCAAGGAAAAGTTTCATGCTTTCTTTTGAGTTATGATATATCTCGGTACCCTACCAGAACACGTGTTAAGTATGAGCTATATGAGCCCTGGACTATCTATCTGAAAAGAGAAGGTAATTATTTTAATTTCTATTTAGTATTTGATGTAATTTTCTTGACATAAGTACACTAACTCAATTAACAGGAAATGAAGTTATTATTCAGAGGTATGGACAATGAAAAGTATTCAGAAATTAAAGAGGGTTTAAGTAGAAGGTTTAGAAAAATTAATATTTCTGCCTGAGTTAATTTCCAGTTCCATTTCAGAATTAGACACCTGTCTTGTTTTTAACGAAGCTCTACTTAAATATTTCCAGTTATCAGAGAACCTGTTATTTGGCAATCATAATTTTTCATGTGGGTATCTAATTATCTGACAATATTTACACAGAACTAAAATCTATCTCGCTGTAATAGTGAGTTATTTCTAGTTGACCAGTAAGAAAAGATGAGGATAACCTTTTTCCTCTTAATCACTTACTCATCTGTAACACTCAGCAAACACTACTAGTCATTGCCTAAATTGTTAGGTTATGTAAGTTTTTGTTGTCTTCTTCATATTTTTATGAATTTTCCAAACAGCTTTTTGCTGTTATTGTAAGGGAAGGGATGTGTGGAATGCCGTTCACAGACTAGAAGGGCTTGCACTGGTGTGTTAGGGCAAGCTTCATCTCGTCTTAATTGCCTCCGGCAAACTGGAGACAAAAGCTAGCATTAAATTCCTCTAAAGATGTGATGGTGCCACTACCTCTTACCTAAGGAAACCTCCTTAGGAGACAGTGACCTCCTGTGAGCTATCCCCTCGCCACCAATGACCTCTCAGGAAATAATATGTTAACCAATTTTATTACCCCCTCAACATTTGCCTTCCTATGAAATGCATCCTGAATTGTACCCGCCTGAGCCACTTTTTTCCTTTGTCAAAAACCTTTATAAGGACTTGTGGGAGTCATTAAAATTTGCTGGATGATACATACTTTCATTCAACCCAGCCTCTATGGTTGTGTAGATCTCTCTTGTCTGTGCTCTCTTGTACCCTATGTTCAGCTCCCAACAGGGATAGGAAAACCTTGAATGAATTGCAGAACCCAACTTGGAGCATAAGCTTGCAGTTGCAGCCTGAACAGTATCTACTGCCATGGGATGGTTACATACTGTTTAACCAGACTCTTGACTCATGCTATGTGGTCAGTGTGATGTTAGCTGCTATGCCATCTTACCCTATTGTTACTATCTTTACTTATTGTCAGAGCTTCTAGGAAACTGTCCTGTTGACTCTGGACCACATCCCATTCCATCTTGACATTCATCTTACATATTTTGTCTGAAAGCCCTATCTGGAATATAACTAACTGTGTCTTTATTCACTGCAATAATGTAGGAAGTCCAAAATATATCCCACATAATCTACAAACTCCTTCACTTTCTATGCAAAGCTCATTTATTTTATTTTTGCTTACCTGTCTAAATCTATTTACATGTTCCCATGTTTCTGTCCTCTTCTTCAGTGACCTTAGTGTACAGAACATTTTCCCAGTCATCCCTCTTCTGTAAGATTAGAGTCAGTCAAATAATAGTATTTCACTTTATTAAATCTGCCCTTCTAAAGGTTGGTCAAGCAACATCTGTGCAAATGCCTGGTGCCTTCTTGAAGACTTTCCTTGGGCTCCTATGATGGCTAGAAAGGTTTTTTTTTTTTTTTTTTTTTTTTTTGGTAGCATTTAAAGGCTTGCTTATTTCCTACACTAAGCTGTAAATTTACTGAAGATAGGGTCCATACTTTGTTTGATTTAATAGCTTTTGTACCCAGGAAAACAATTAGCTTTCAGCAAATATTTTTTTAGATAACATTTGTCATCTTCTCAGAAAACACTGAGTAAAGGAAGTCGCATGGATTAACCATTCCTGAAACTACACATATTTTTATATGTGCTCTTACTACACATTTTTCCTTATAGGGAGATATTTATGCTGACTTTAGTTTCCAGCTAACTTTATCTTAACATCTCTTTAAGTGATTATTTTTCCCTTCAATTGGGTATCTGATAATTTTCAACTCAGACAAAGCATTGCCCTCTTTTGATCTGAATCATTACTTTGTGAATTTTTGATCCAATAAAGCCATTGAGAGTAAATGGATATTTTATTGGGCTATCAGAAAGGAAGCAAAAGATTTCCCTGATTGGATTTATGTTGGAAAATATAGAATGGGAACTGGTGGTTGATCATCTAGACAGTAAGTGGACACTGATAAGGAAGTTAGCTCAGAAGAGAGAAGAGCAAAATAAAGGAGAGAAGCCTATAAAATTATGTAATTTGAATATCTGGATCAAGTAATGATTTAGCCAAACACGTCTTTGTTGATTTTTTGAACCAGTAAAAGTGTGTGCTTATTCATTTACTTAAGGCATTTTGAATTAGATTTTCTGTCACTTACAACCCAAAGTTTCTAACTATAGTTTATTTTCCATATGTGTTTTGATATACACTCCCATGTTGCTCTCCTGTAAATACCCTGTATGACTTCTTAATATCTATAAGCTTTCTTATTACACAAAAACTGCTTTTAACTAAGTTTGTATTTGTCTATCTGGGCTTATATTTGCCTATAACATCCTTTTCTTTACCTCTTTTTCACCTATGCTGAGCTATTTACCTTCTCTTTTTTGACCATTAACTTTTAAATCTAATATCTGAATTTATATGCTCTTTAGTACTGTTGCAATATATTATAGTATACCCAATTTAGCATGTGGAGCTTCTTTTATTTCTGACTTTTACTAGAATTGAAGTTATTTAAGAGCATTGTTTCTCTAATTATTAAAGGTTGAGTCAGGAGGCTGGAAAATAGAAGGAAATCTTTCAAAAGATAAATGCATATTTTCATTTTTACTTAACTGTAAGTATGAAATTTCATGAGTTTTAGTATATATATTCACCAAAAAAACCATCCAGGAGCTCCAGATAAAAATGACCATATCTAAGAATTCTCATGCCCCTTTATAATACATCCCTTCCTCAACTCCTTATCCACACCTGTACGTAACAGCTTTGTTTTACCACTACTCACTGATTTGTATTTTATAAAATTTTAAATAAATTGTATCTTATACTAGAACTCATTTCAGTCTGTCTTCTTTCACTCAGCATAATTTTTTTGATATAGTCTTTTTTTTGCTGACTACTGTTTTATCTTATGAATATATTACAACTTATATATTTACTACTGAAGAACTTTTATTAAAAATCACTATGAAAATTGGAATTCAAGTTTTTATAAAAACATTTTTATTTTAATTGGATAATAACTAATATTAGAACTATTAATAACATGGTTGATATAAGTATATATTTTTAAGAAGCTACAGAAGTGTTTTGTAAAGGAATTTTTACCTTTATCTACTACAGTTGTGGTTTTCTTGTATTTGAATTTTCTAAGAGTTTGAATTGTAATTGATGTTATATATTTCTTCTGTTTTGAGATAATCATGTATAATGCTATCTTCTTTTTATATGGTGAATTTTATTAATTTTTAATATAAAACCAACCTTGAATCCTGGGATAAGTTCTAATTGAGCATGATGTTTTAATATACCTATGTATTTTTACTAAAATTTTATTCAGAAATTTTACTTTTATGTTCATCAGGTATATTAGTTTGTAGTTAATGGGAAATGTCTCAGTCCTTGACTTATAGAAAAAAGTATTTTCTCCTTTAAAATTTCTGGAAATTTTCAAGGCATATTGATATTCTTTTCCCCCTATTATTTTTGTACACTTCAGTAGAAAAGTTTTCTGGAGTGTTATTTCTTAAAAATTGTTTAGTGAAAAATAAATTTTATTACTAAATATAGGATTCCAGATTTACATTTCTTTTATTGTTTTGGTGACCTTTACCTTTGAATTTGAACATGTCATTTAAACTGTCAAATAAATTGTCATACTGTTGTTTGTAGTATTTTCTTCTTATTTTGTCCTACAAAAAATTTGGTGCTATTACATTGATATTAGTAATCTGTATCTTTTTCTCTTTATTTACCATTAAATTTTAAATCTAATATCTGAATGTATATGGTCTATAATACTGTTGCCAAAAGAGCATGAACTTTTTGAGAATCAGTGTGAAACTTTGTTAAGCAGAACCAGCATACTCTTTATTCTCTCATCTTTCTTCTGCAATCTTGCTACTGTGAAAATACCATTCTGAGTACACTAAATTTTTTGATCCAATCAATTTGTTTATGCAGGCTGTAAGTAACAAACTAGTCCCAGTCCTGTGTATGTAGAACTGCTTTATCATCTTGGTTTGTTCTTGGGTAGGTTTCCACAAATAATACATTCATCAACACAGTCTGAGAACTCAATAGGTTTTCACTGAACATGTCTCTCTATGTCTTTCCTTCCTGGTATGCCTTCTTGTGCTTGCTAGCCCCAAAGGCCTTTTGGACACTGATATTCACATTCTTAATTCAGAAATAATGGGTGTCATTTGCAATTCCCTTCCGGAAAGTGCTTGGAAATTCTCTTTATGTCATACAGCCAATCATAGCAATCTGTTTTCTTTCTAATAAAGATTATGGTTTTCACTGCCTGATATCTAATCCTTGCAAAAATATTTTGATATCTTTTTTTAATTGTTTCAAATGAGTAAGTAGTAAACACACTTCATATTGCTCTATCTTGGCCAAAAATAGAAGTAGAAAAATGACTTAAACCAGAGAATTGAAATTTATATATAAATTTTGCAAGTTTGGGGGTAAGATTGGAAAAGCCAATTCTAAAATAAAGTGGAAGAATTGCTGGGAAGTTTCTTCTAGTAGTATCATTTATCTATGCCACCATAGTGAATAATTTTCTAGAGGACTCCACTTCACTAGGTTGGAATTAAAGAAAAAAAATATATAATATCTATATAGAATATATACATGTAGAATATATACATGTACATTATAGAGGTGCTAACTGGCTGTTTATAAAACATGATTTCAAGAGGACTCTTGAAAACCAGTAAAACCATCGTAGATGACAGTAACTGCCTGAACCCAGTTGTGAATCGGGAAAAATAACTGTGTTCAGGCAGTTAATTTTTTTTTTCTAAAAGGTCTCATTAAGAAAAAAAACACAAAAACAAAACTCTGATTGGTATATATATAATGCACAATAGTAGTATAAAATACTCAGACTAATGTAGGTATGAGCTTTTTCCCTTTTAAAGATCAGAAAGAGCTGGGTAATGCCAAAATTACAATGGAAAATCTGGCACAATTACTATTTATGTGAATTAAGCATAGCATCATATTTGACACACAGTTGGACCTTGACAATTATTGAATAAATGAGTGAATGAATGAATGGGAAAATAAGTGCTAGATAGGATTAGAAGTTAAAGATACATAAGAAATTTTGAAAAAAGGAAACTAATAGGATGTATGATACTGAGATACCTTATTTTGCCTGTGAGTGAAATAATTTCTCCTTCATCTTAATCAGAATATAGGTTTTCTAGTTGACTTAACATATTAGTGATTCTATAGACTTGCAGTATTTTTTTCAGGGAAACTTAAAATTGATGATAATAAAATTATATAGTTAACAAAGTGTTTCAACCATGTAACATATTGTTAATAAGCGTTGTAGCATTTCAGTTCTGAGAACTAAAAGAACTAAAATAAAAATAGCAGTGACCGATTGTAAGAAGGATCTATATTTAGTTTATTGGGAAGGAATTATATGGTATATATTATTGAATAGGTTTGTATAAATAGTTACTACTTTATCTCCTAATTTGAAGCATTTATTTTCTCCTTTATAAGCCATAAATAAGAATTTATAATAGAACGTCTCAAATCATTGATTCTTAACTCCAAATCAGAAAAATCCTGACAACACAGCAAATGGTTAAAAGCAAAATACCCCTGTTGTTAGGCCATACTTATTAGTCATTATTATTATTTTGGTTTTCATCAAGTGGCCAAGATAAAATATGTTCACTGAAATTGCCTAATTTAACCAGATTGTCTTTATTAACAAGGCCCTATTAAGTGGTTTCAGCTGTAATAGCATTTGAGTTCCATTAGGTTTTTGAAGTGATTTATAAATTCAAATTATTTTTAAAAATTAGATGTCAGGGTGGTGGATAATTAGTAAATACTAGGTTGAAGTTGTAGATTTATATTGAGTAGTGGAAATGAACAGAAATATTGGGTGTTTTTGAAGTACCAACATGGAACGGAGAAAACACTTTTAAAGCCACTTATTATTTGGCATGTGTAATAGAAAATATTTAAGCATTTAAAAATATTATGGTTCTTTAGCAAGATACTAATACAATAATTAAATTGATATTGTTCTTTGCAAAGGCAGGGAAGATGATATATATTTTAATTATTTGCTTATATAAGGAAGCTGCTAATTACTTTCAATAAACACTTTTAATGCTAAATTCTTGAAACTATGTAATATAAAATTGAAAATATACATAAATAAGAAGCATTTATATTCTTTACCTTTACTGAGGTAACATTGGTTTACAGTGCTGTATATGATACAGAGGTTTAGGCTCACACATGTTCAGATGTATGTTACCATAATGTATCAACCATCAAATTGTCTATATCCTCTCCATTGAGACAACTCCCCATCCTGTTCTCCACCTTCCCCAGCCCCGTCTATAGTTAGATTCCTAGGATCTGTTATTGGTTCGATTCTGTCCAATCCTTTGTTTTGTTTTCTACGTTCCACATGCAAATTAAATGATATAGTATTTTGCCTTCTCTCTTTGACTTATTTTGCTTAGTATTATTTCCTCCAATTTTATCCATGTTGTTGCAAATGGCCAGAGCTCATTTTCACACCCCCTAACCTCATTTCTGAGTACTAGCCCATTGTATATTTATGCCACAACTTCCTCATACACTCCTTGAGCACCGAGGTTGTTTTCATATAAATGAAATATATTTTCATATAAATAATGCTGTTCTTTTGAACAGGTAAGTTATAATAGAATTTTGAATGAACATTAAGAAGATAGTGTTCCATAGGTCAATAGCAAAAGTGTAATAGTATAATTTATTTAAGTTATCTAACTTTTTTTTAATTTTGAGCCTAGGTCTTGCTAAGTTCCACAGAGTAGTCTCAAACCTGCAGACTCAAGCGATACCTAGCCTCAGCCTCCCAAGGCTGGGATTAAAAGGCACTTGGCACCATGCCCAGCTAAGTTGCCTAAATTTTAAGTTTTAGGTAAGTCTTAACCACTTCCAGTGTTTGCTCTGAAGCAAAAATTCTTTTTGCCTATTAAAATGTAACATTAAAAAAAGTACTTCAATTGGGAGATAGAAAATAAGATCAGATAGGTGTTTTACTGGTGGAAGTATTCTAAACAAACTTTTGCTAAAAATTGCAGGGGATGGAATAATTTTTAGCTCAATTCTATTGGCCATATTTAACCTGATATTAGCATAAGTGCATTACAAGAAAACTCAAGAGTAAACACCTCTCATCAACATAGATGTGAAGAGTTTTAATACAACCTAAATTAATTGGATTAAAAATACATCAAACTGATACTGCCTCCTAACTAAGTGGGGAGTATTTCAGCAATGTAAGTTTTGTATGCCTTTTAAAAAATAAAAATGGGAAAATATCTTATGAAAAACAGAAAAGGAATTACCAAAACAAATTATTCTTATTAAAAAACAATTCATAATAAGAACAAAATTCTTGTTTTATAAAAATAACTATAAAATAAAACCCACACCTAATATATCTTTAATTGAGAAGGAATGTTCTCCACTTCAGATTAACATACACACAATACACACAAAGATGAATGGAATCTGAGGATCTAATGTACAACATGGTGACTGCGCTAAGTACTGCCTTGAAAAATAAAGTTTGCTACAACATAAATAATTCTACCACAAAAAAAGATAATTATGTGAGATGATGACTGTACTAACAATGATGGAGATTCTTTTCACAATATGTACTAGTTTGGCATGAAAAATAGAACTGACTCTCTAAACCATGGGAAGAGAGGTGCTTCCACTGTGGCAGGAGGTGTTATAAGTTAAGTTCAAATCCTTTCTCTCTGTCACTGGGACTGTTGATCAAATGTGATCATCTGAAACAAGTCAGGAGATGGGTAACACATTTCATACTTTTGGAGAATGCTTTGGAAGGTATTGGGACTTTGTATTCTGCTCTAAGTCCTATTTAACATGATGTTTCAAAATATGTGTTGTAATTCACTCATGTTTATTTTAAGCTTTTGTTGAATAACAGCACGAAGGGTGCTGAGGGTAGGGTTGATGCCCATTGTTGTAAACCAGGTGCTCTAAAGTAAAACAACTTCAGTTTCACTTACGTATGTCTTGAAGCAAAACACAAGGGCAGAAGCAGCCAGACTGATTGCAAATAATGAGCATATGGGACAGTATTTCTGATCATTATGATTTTACCTTCAGAGATAAAGAGCCTTTACTTAAAGTAATTTTTCCCTTATCCATTTCACTATTAAATTTTAAGTGTTTTTTATCTGTATTTAACAATATCTTGGCTTTTCACCCTGAAGACATAATGTACCATAAGGGAATAAGCTCTATGTGTAAAAATGTTTGCCAAGTAAGTATCAGTTACAGTTGTTAATATTGGCAGGAATGAAATTGTCCAAAAATGGGAAATTAGAGAGATAATATCTTCACTTGGTAGCATATTCACAATCATTAAAAAATGGTTATGGGAAAAAAGAAAGAAATCATTATGAAGCTTCTATAAGTGCTTTAGTAAATGCTTACTCTACATGAAAAAACAGCAACAAAATTGTAGTGCTGTGGCAACAATATGTACTGGAGAAAATGACTAGGAAGCAATATTAAAATACATGGGACTTGTAATAATAGTAGGGTGGTAGGGTTATAATTATTTAAATTGTCTCTTCTAGAACCTAATTCTGATTAGTAGTTTTTATAATTAAAAATCTTTAAAAGTTAAAAAAGAGAAAAAACACAATTTTCTATTTAGGTAGCCTACTTGGAGGAAGAAGCAAACATAAAAAGGTAACTGAGAAAATCTATCTGTTCAGACAAGGCAGTGAATGTAAGAGGGATTTTTGTTTTTCTTGACTGAGGATGTCTATTCTGTCAGGTTTGATAATTACATGATTTACTGAGGTGGAAAGTTAAAACACTATAGTTCCAAGATAAACATATTTTCTAAGTTGGGAATTTTGTTTTTTGAAAGGAGGGTTTAAGACAAATTCAATTTTCTATGACCAAAAATTGTTTCTATTCTCCTCAAATCCAACAATAACTGTAGGGATTGCACATCCTACAACAACGTGGCAGTGGTATTAGTCTTCGGGATGATGGAAGTCATTTCATAACACTTGAGTGATTAGCAGAATCCCCACCCTTAACAAACTCACACAGTGTGGTATATAAACAGTACTTTGAAGGTCCACATATTTTACTTCCTTCATAACCTTTCTCTCTGAATTTCTATATATTTATATTTACATAATGCAGTTTTATGAAAAATATTAATGTAATAATTTTATCAAAAATTTTATATATACAACACATTTTTAAAGCAATTTATTGTGAGACAGTTGGCAATATAGGAAGTCTTGATAGTGTCTAATTCTCTGAAACATTTTACATAACACTTAGTAATCCGGTTCTATACTATCAATGCAATCTGAGGAGTTACTCTTAGTAGAAAAAAACTATTGACTTCAGATGAACAAAATAATCGTTCCTCTAGTCACTGGTGTTCTAATTATAGTCAGATTTTTGAGTCTTCTAAATATGTCTCAGCATTACAAGAATCAATGAACGATACATTTTGATATAATTTTCATGAATTATATAGGTTTTGATCTGAATTCCTATAATGTAAATTATATTTTGTAGTTTCCTATTTCTTGTTGTGGTATCCTAATATCCTAATCTTCTCAGTTACTTTTTTTTACGCCCTTAAATTAGAAAACAATTTTTAAGAAGTGTAAAATATAGTTTGGGAAGTTGTAGGGCAAGGAAAAAGTTAAAGGAAGTGAAAAAGTTCTCAAAATCTAAAGGGGAAAATAAAACTGCTCTTATAGTTGATAGCACATTTCAAATTTAGGGTGCAAAAATGTGAGAACTTGAAAATTAGTGTCATTGGACCATTTACACATTTAAATCCCATTTCAAAGTCAATGAAGGAAAACATTCCTCTTATTCAGAGTATATGCTTAGAAACTATTTCTTATGTTTAGCTATATTAAGATACCCCAGATCATTTATACTGATGAGAGTTGTCTAAATAAATAGAGGAAAATCTCTTTTAGTGTAGTATTCTTTCTTGCTGCAAATTGACTTCATTGGAAGTCAAGTTCATTATAGCATAATATGATGCAATTAACTTCAGGCATTCAGACTTTTCTTGTAGTATTTTGGTGATTATGGTTATCAGAATTCATGAGAACAGAACTATATTTCCTTGTCTTTTAGAACGCTTCAGTTCATTCATCTTTGTGGTTCATGACTTCCTCTGTTTAAGAAAATTCATGCAAAAAATTTGAAATGCAGACATTCCCCCAAATCATTAAATTTCCTGATAGATAATAGTGATTTGATTATTTCTGAGCATATACTATGCACTGCTTACTGAACTAAGTACTTTACATGACTTTCATCTTTAATCTTTCCTTCCACTCTTGTCATGAAATAGTGCCTGAGACAGATAAGTTTGTTCACAGGTAGTTTATTTTGAATGTCATAAGTGGAAAAGCAAAGTACAGTCAAGGGAAAGTGCAATGTACAGGAAAGGAAATCTGTAGGAGTGGATATTGGGTTTAATATTACAGTGGATAATTAGATTCAATTCCATTTTTAGGGCCCTTTTGAGGAATTCTTCAGAATGTTCCCCAAAACAGTCTTTCCAAAAGAATGAGAAACTGAAGCATGCTATTGGTTGTGAGTTACCCTGTATTTCGCGATAGTGCTGATACCACTTCTCCCTTCAAGGAAAGTTCATGTAATTTCTAGCTGAGATCTCATGGCAATTATGTAATTATGCCTTACTTTCCTAATTTGTAAAATAAACTGAAATAATTTCCTAACTTATACATTTGTTGTGATAGTTAAATGAGAGCTGAATCCTGAAAGACAGGAAGTACTACAAAGTGGTAGGCGCCTTAACAATAATCTAGTATTTTTCAAAATGCAATGCCTCTTTCAATTGAGAAACTAATATCTAGAAATCTCAAAGGTAAATTGTGTTTTTTTTTTATCCATTCTTATTCTCACTGCTCAATAGGAGGTTTGTGACACTGCACCTACAGAAATAAACAACCAACCCTTGTCAAACTATGTTACCAAAAGTGTGCATTAGTAATTCTTGCAAGTAGAGACTAATTGGTATATAATTTACCTGAAGGGTTTAGGTGATTCAAAATTTTTTTATGACATTAACAAGGTCTTTAAAAATATCAAAAGTCACACTAGCCTCTGAAATAGCTTTATATAATATTTAATATAATTTAACTACCCCAATTTAAGCATAACTATGTCAGAATTAGAAATTCACTGCAGTGGGGTATTCATCAAATTTCTCATACTTTCCTCAATAATTTTATTTCCCAATTTATTCTTTGAAAATCCTTAAGCCGTTATGGCCGGAGCAGTAATGTTCTTGTTTATTGCAGAATGACTTTCTTTTTCTGAAAGTCTCCAAATTCTGCTAATTTTTTGAATACATTTTACACTGGGGGTATATTTTCCTATGCTAGAATCCTTAATGTTATAAGGGAGAACAGTATCATTGCAAAAGAACATTTTCTTTCTTACACTCAAATTGCTAAATTCTTGCTTTGCTCTTTCTTTCTAGAAAAGTTTACTAGAGCCTTAGCAGTATCTATTTATTTTGCTCTTTCTTTCTAGAAAAGTTTACTAGAGCCTTAGCAGTATCTATTTATTTTGATCTGCATATCGTGTCCTTTGTGCTTTGCTATGTTCTGTTGTGTACATCAATATGTCACAAGACATAAGAAATGGATCTTGTCATTCATTCATTCATTCATTCATTCATTAATTCATTCATTCATTCATTTTGTTGTCTGTAGGACTTCCTAATTGATGTAGTGAAGATTACCTATTTGCCAAAGTTCAGGTCTCTTCCTTGTCCTGACTAAAATCTTCATTGACAGGCTGTCACAGCACAGTTGTTGTTTAACCCTGCCATCAACCCTGTCACTTTTGATATAGAGTAGGCCATTCTTCTCTTTAGCAAGTACTATATATATTGAATAAGTTGCTATGAATGTTAAGATATTTATTTCCATGTTTAGAGTTTGTTGACAACTGACCAGCATACAATATTCCAAATAACAGTAGATAGCTGTATAAATTATAATAAAGAATCAATTCCAGATGTACATAGAACTAAGCAGTAAAATAGATATAAGAAAATAAATGTTATTTATTTTTATATATTTTTATCTTTTTTTTAATGAAGTATTCTGGATATTGTATCATATACCATCTGGTTTAAGTATGAATGAAATGAATAGAGAGTTAAACAGTTCCTCCTGCTTAAATAGTTCTTATTTTTTTAAGCAGAAGCTTCAAACAGGAGTCATTCATCAGCTTATGACCCTTTGAGTCACCTCTTTTCATTTCAACTGAGTTCACTCATGAATCTATGGCCAGTATTATATTGTATAGTTATGGTTAATTTCAGAAAGCTCTATCAGATGTTGGAGTGCCAAATATCTTCAGCTTAGTCTGTGATTTTCTCATTTACTACAATTAGCATTTTTGACAGCATCTCTCATCTTAAACAGGTTTACTTGGCCTTGTTACCTTGCCAGTGTACAAGGTCCAAGTAAACATAAGACCTTTGAGGGTCCATGTTTGGAATTTCACACATCTTACTCACCAAGAAGTAAGAAATAAACTCTTTGTATTGATGGTGTAGTTTAAAAATTATATTGAATATGACTTAACTACTAGAAGTATTGAGGTACCTTTTGTAATCAGTCAATTACCTTAACTTTAAGCAAACCTACTATGCTATTTGTTCCCTAATTCATGGTTGTTTTGTTTTGTTTTTTTCCTGTGGAGACATCTAATAAAATTGAATATTTTAATTTCCTTGCTTAGTCTTTTATATGATGTTTTGAAAGTCTATTAGCTACTCATTTGATATTTTAATATGGTATTCTGGCAACCAATCACTATACTTTATAGATAGAATTCCACTGACTTTTCCTTTACATCTGTTTTCTTCAAATTGGAGTAAGGGTACATTGAAAATGAATGAAAATATTAAAAGAGATTGCCCTAAGACAAGAATTGTCTTAAAAGGTGTTTCTAGAAAATCAGCCATAGTGGAAAGTTCTAAATTCAGACATATTTTGAGTGGCAACACACACAGCATATCTCCACAAAGAACTTATGAATTATAGAAAACTCTAGCATTTCATGTAGCTGCAAAGTCTTGGCCATTGCCTATTGCATCAGCTTCATTTTGAAGAAGCATAGTAAGAAATGATTTTGGGATGATACGCATAGCATGTGGGGTTTATATGATTTAGTGATTTTGCATTTTACATGTAGAACTTAGGAAAACATCAGTAAGTGTACTTTAATAATTGTGTGACCCAGAGAAGGAAGAGCTATAACAATCGGGACTTGCTATGTTACATTCCTAATTCATGCCAAATTTCCTCATTTTATTTTCACAATAATCCTAAGCAGTCATGACCTACAAGCTGCCAGTAAGAATACTGAACGAAAAAGGCTTAAATGATTTATCTAATATCATGAATCTAGCAAAAGCTTCTAAAATTTAACAGTATGTTTGATCCACTGTTCCATTTTCTAGGATATTAGAGATTTAGCTAGAAGTGATGTTGAGTATCACTTGAATTGAATTGAGATTATTGGCAGTATGATAAATGGGGATACCATTAAAAAATAAAGATTAAATATAATGATTTTAGTCAACAAAGTAACTATGAAAGAAAGAGAAATAAAGGCTGTGGCATAGAATTTGGTACAACTTCATCTATTTTGTGTGACCTAAATAATCCATCCTTCAAAATTAATTGAAGCAATACCTACATACAAAAGTGGTGAGGTAAGAAACTAGTTTAAAAATTAAGTTAATTCAAACTATTTTGCATGTTTCTACAATTATGAAACATTATATTTCATTTTGGCTCACTTTATTTATTATGAAAAATAACTGAGTTACTATTCCATCTTATGCATAAGTCAAAGATGCATTTCTGTATGGTTTTGGAACTTTTTCATAGAAAATGTATATTGGTATAAAGGTGTTATTTGACTTTGTCAGGAAGCTATAAAATGTACATGTACAGCAATATTTCATTTATTTTGATAATGTGAGAATGGTTTTTATGCTTATTGCAAAAGCTTCTTCTGAAATAAAATGTTTTCTTCCTCTTACATATGTATATATACAACAAAAATATTTTAAGTGGGTACAACAGTACTTGCTGAAAGTGATTCAAATCAGACACATGCCATGATACAAGCCAAACACTTTCTTTTTTTTTCCCATAAATTTAAAATTGTTTTCTCATAGAATAAGTAATATTTTACCCTTGAAGGATTTTCCTTTTTTTTTCATTTGTGGAAAGACCAGATGGGTCTCACAGGTCAATCACAGTTATGAAAGAAACAAAAAATCATCTCTCTTCAGAGGTGAGATACCCTTTCTTTTTCACTAGAAAACAAATTATTTGCTTGGATGGAAACCTTTTGTATAACAGTGTAATTGCTAATATCTGTGGGGTGTCTTGGAAAATGAGATGCTCTGTCTCAAGGAGTTATAAGTTATCCTTGTGCATAAAATCTGAATAAATAAATGGGAGAAGACCCCAGAGTTTCTTGTTAGGAGAGATGCATAAAACACAGTTGACTATTAGGAACTAAACCTCAGGTAAAAACAAGAGAACATTATAAAATTATCTTGTAATAGATTAGATCGGTCTTTTCAAATATATACATTATTTTTTTTATATTTTAATAAAAATAGATTGTTTTGTTTTGTTTCTCTATATTCCACTTATAAGTGACACCTCTTGCTATTTGTCTTTCTATGCCTGACTTATTTTACTTAGCATAAATTCTTCCAGTTCAATCCTATCTGGCACTAAAGGCAATATTTATGTTTTTTAGAGCTGAATAATATGCTATTCTGTATGTATACCACATTGTCATAATCTATTGTTCTGTCTTTCTGTCTTCGGACACTTAGGTTGTATACATAACTTGGCTAGTGTAAATAGTGTTGCAATAAACTCAACGGTGCAGATATCCCCTTTAGGATAGATTTGTAAGAGTAGAATTTGCTGGATTATATTTTGAACCCATTTTCAATATCTTGAGAAAACTCCATACTCTTTTTCATAAAATTTAAAACAGTCTACATTCTCAATCAGTCTACATGCTCTATATAATCACCAGAGTGTGCTGTTTGTAATCTTTTTGATGTGGACAATTCCTGTAAGTATGAGATGGTATCACATAAAGTTTTTATTTCCATTTAACCTCAAAGAAAGTGATAACAAGCATTTCATGTATCTGTTGAGCATCTGTGTGTCCTCTTGGAGAAATGACTGCTGTGTTTTTCTACCCAGTTTTTGATTGGGTTATTGTTTACATTTTGTTGAGTTAATAAGCTCTTTGGAGACCTTGGATATCAGCTCCTTGTCAAATGTATGGTTCACAAATATTTTCTCCAATTCATTAGGCTGCATCTTTGTTTTAGTGAACATTTGTATAGCTGTACATAATCTCGTTAGTTTGTAGTGGTCCAATTCCTTAATCGCTCTTTGCTTTCTTTACCATTGGAGATAACTCACAAAAATATTTCTGAAGTTTATCTTGTGACATATTTTGCTTATGTTTCATTTTAAGTATAAGATGGTTTTATGTACTTTATTCATCTTTTTATCCATTTTGAGTTAATTTTCATATATGGCATATGAGAATGCCTAGTTTTGTTTATTTCTATGTGCTGTTTAGTTATCTTATTTTTTAGGTAGTGTATGTATGTATGTATATACATACACACATATATATATATATATATATATATATATATATATTTCACATCATTGTGATCCGTGGGGGTCACCTACCACCTCCCTCCCTGGCTTCTGAGCTGGTTCCTTCCCACAGTTGTGTACTCTTATTTGGTTGTCTATATATTAGTGAAACCATTTGGTTTCTGTCTTTTTCCTTCTGACTTGTTTTTCCCAATATGATTTCTTTTAGGTACATCCATGTTACCAAGAAATCATTAAATTTGTCATTTTTAATTAATGTGTAATATTCCATTGTGTATATATACCAATCTTTTTCATCCAGTTCTCTCTCTTGGGGTATTTGGGTTGTTTCCATGTCCTTGCAATTATAAATAGTGCTGCAGTAAACATCCGAGCACAGGTGTCGCTTTGTACCCACACTGAGGTCTCCTTTGGGTAGAATTTCAGAAGAATGATTGCTGGATCAAATGGTAGTTCCATTTTTATTAGTTTGAGGATTCTCCACCCTCCATAGTGGCTGGACCAGTTTACCTTCCCACCAGCAGTGTAAAAGTGTTCCTTTCTCTCCATATCCACTCCAGCACTTGTTGTTGTCTGCTTTTTGGATGTGGGCCATTCTTACTGGTGTAAGGTGATATCTCATTGTGGTATTGATTTGCTTTTCCCTAATTGCTAGTGACATTGAGCTGTTTTTCATGTGCCTGTTGTCATTTGGACTTCCTCTTTAGAGAAGTGTCTTTGTAGATCTTCTCCCCAATATTTAACTGGGTTTTGCTTTTTTTGTTGTTGTTGTTAAGTTGTGTGAGTTATTTGTGTATAATTGTTATCAGAGCTTTTCACTTGTATGTATGGTACAAATATTTCCTCACTCAGTTGGGATTGTTTCTGATTTTTCTGCTGTCTCTTTTGGTGTACAGAAGCTTTTTAGTTTGATGTAGTCCCATCTGTTTATGTTTTCCTTCATTTTTTTACCAGCTATAGATGTGTCCAGAAATGGATTTCTGAATTATAACTCATTAAGGGATTTGCCCAGGTTTTCCACTATATATTTTATGTTTTTATGTCTTACATCCAAGAGTTTTATCCATTTTGAGTTGGTTTTTGTACATGGTGTGAGGGAGGTATGTTGGTTCATTTTTTGGCATGTCTTGGTCCAGTTTGCCCTACACCATTTATTGTAGAGGCTGTCCTTGTTCCAGTGTAAGTTTTTCACTCATTTGTCAAAGATTAGTTGACTATATATGTGTGGCTTTATTTCAGGGGATTCAGTTCTGTTCCATTGATATGATTGTCTGTTTTTGTACCAGTACCAAGCTGTTTTAACTACTATGACTTTGTAGTATAGTTTTACATCTAGAATAGTAATACCTCCATTCTCTCATCAGGTTTTTTGATAATTGAGGTCTTTTGTTATTACATATGAATTTCAGTAATTTTTGTTCTATCTCTTTGAAGAATGTTATTGGAAATTTTATAGGGATTGCCTTGACTCTGTAGATTGCTTTTGGTAGGATGACCATTTTGATGCTGTTAATTCTTCCAGTCCATGAGCAGGGAATGTCTTTCCATTTCCTTATGTCTTCTATCTCCTTTAGCAACATTTTGAAGTTTTCTTTGTATAGACCTTTCACGTGTTTTGTTAGGTTTATCCCCAGGTATTTTTTTTTTCATTGTGATGGTAAATGGGATTTTTAAAAAATTCTTCTTCTGCTTGAATTTTTGTGTATAGGAAAGCTACTGTCTTCTGTGTGTTGATTTTGTAACCGGCTACTTTACTGAACTGGTTCATTGTTTCAAGAAGTTTTTCTGTGGATTTTTTTTTCGATTCTTTGCATAAAGAAACATATCATCTGCATATAATGAGAGTTTAGGTTCTTCTTTCCCTATTTGTAATCCTTTTATGTCTTTCTATTGTCTTATTGCTCTTGCTAGAACTTCCAGTATAATGTTAAAAAGTAGTGGAGATAGTGGGCATCCTTGCCTGGTTCCAGATCTTAATTGGAGTGATTTTAGTTTTTCTACATTTAAGATGATCTTTACTGTAGGTTTGTCATAAATGGCTTTTATTTAGCTGAGATATATTCCTTTTATCCCCAAATTTTCAAGCGCTTTAATCATAAATGAATGTTGAACTTTATCAAATGCTTTCTCTGCATCTATTGATAATAACCATATGGTTTTTGGCTTTCTCCTTGTTGATATGGTGGATTATATTAATTGACTTTCAAATATTGAACCATCCCTGTACCCTGGGATAAATCCCACTTGGTCATGATGAATTATGTCTTTTATACTTTGTTGAATTTGATTTGCCAGGATTTTGTTTAAAATTTTTGCATCCGTGTTCATTAGGGAAATTGGTCTATGGTTTTCTTTCTTTGTGCTGTCTTTATTTGGTTTTGGTATGAGTATATTTGCTTCATAGAATGTGTTTGGCAGTTTTCCTTCTTTCTCAATTTTTTGGAAAAGCTTTAGTAGTGCAGGCATTATTTCCTCTTTGAATGGTAGAATTCATTTGTGAATTCTGAAATCTTGTCCTTTTGTTTTTAGGTAGAGTTTTGATGACTGCTTCAATTTCACTGCTTGTGATTGGTTTGTTTAAGTTCTCTACTTCTTCATTTAGTTTTGGGTGGTTGTAGCATTCCAAGAATCTGTCCATCTCATCCAGGCTGTTATATTTGTTTGCATATACATGTTCATAGTAATCTCTGATTATCCTTTGCATTCTGATGTGTCTGTTGTAAATTCTCTTCTTTCATTTGTAATCCTACTTATTTGAGTGTTCTCTTTTCCTTTTGAGAGGTTTTATCTATTTTATTTGCAAGAGGTTTATCTATTTTATTAATTTTTTCAAAAAACCAACCTTTGGTTTTGTTCATTTTCTTGGTAGTCTTTTTGCTATCTAGATTGTTTATTTCTGCTTTTGTTTTTATTATTTCTTGTCTTCTGTTGGGCTTTGGGCTTTTTTGTTGTTCCTTTTCTAGTTCTTTGATTTGGAAGATTAGGTTATTTCTTTGTTTGTTTTCTTGCTTTTTGATACGAGTCTGCATTGCTATGAACCTTCCTTTTAAAAATGCTTTTGTTGAGTCCCAGACATTTTGGAATGTTGTGTTTTCTTTGCCATTTATTTCAAAGAATGATTTTATTTCTTCTTTAATTTCCTCAGTTACGCAGTCTTCATTTAGTAACATGTTACTCAGTCTTTGTGTTGGGCATGCTTCTTGCTTTCTTTTCATTGTTGATTTCTAGTTTGATGCCTTTATGATCGGAGAAAAAAGTTGGTACGATTTTAATCTTTGAATATTTGTTAATGTTTGCCTTATGTGCTAATAGGTGGTTGATTTTTTCAGAATGATCCATGTGAGTTTGAAAAGAATGTGTATTCATTTCTTCGGGGGTGTAGTGTACTGTAAATATCTATTCGGTCCATATGGTTTAGATCTTCATTTAGGGCTTTTGTGTCTTTGTTTAGTTTTTGTCTTGTTGATTTGTCCTTTGGTGAGAGTGGTGTGTTGAAGTTACCTGCCATGCATTTTCACCAATGTCTATTTTCAGTGCTGTAAGTTGTTTGATGAATTTTGGTGCTCCCTCATTTGGTGAGTATATGTTAATAATTGTTATGTCTTTCTTATGTATTGACCCTTTTACCAATATATAGTATCCTTTATTCCTTGTTACATTTTTTAGTTTAAAGTCTACTTTATCTGCTATTAGTGTGACTACTCCTGCTTTCCTTGGGGGTTGTTTGCTTGCAGAATTTTTTTCCAGCCCTCTCCTTTTAGTCTGTGCTTATCTTTTGTGCTTAAGTGTGTTTACTACAGGCAGCAGAATGTTGGGTTTTGTTTTTTGATTCACTCTGCTACTCTGTCTTTTGATTGCTGAATTTAGACCATTTACATTTAGGGTGATGATTGATATTTGCAGATCTGGTGTTGACTGTTGGAAGGTCATTTTGAGGTTATGTCTTCCTTTTTCTTGTATTACTGATATTTGAGATTCTGAAGTCAACTTTTTGGTTGTTGTTTTGAGGTTCTGAATAACTTCCTTGTTTTGATCTATTTATTCTTCGGTTGGTTTTAATTTTAGGGCCTCTTGCAAGATTTCTTGGAATGGTGGCTTAGTGGTAGTGAATTTCTAGGGTCTTTGCTTGTCTGAGAAGGTTTTTATTCTTCCTTTGCAGAGGAAAGAATGCTTCACAGGGTTGAGTATTCTTGGCTGGCATTTTTTTGTCTTCGAGTTTTTTGAAGATATGACTTCATGCTTTCCTTGCTTGGAGTGTCTCTTCAGAGAAGTTGAGTTCAGTCTAATAGATCTTTCTTTGTATATTAACTGTTTCTTTTCTCTAGCCAGTTTCATTATATTTTCCTTATCCTGGACTCTTGGGAATTTTACATCATGTGCTTTTCTGTGGTTTTTCTTTTGCTGATGTAGTTTGGTGTTCTTTTGGCTTCCTGGATGTCAAATTTCATTTCTTTCTTCAGGATTGGTATGTTTTCCTCCATTATTTCTTTAAATAGCCTGTCAGTACCCATGTGCCTCTCGTCTCCTTCTGGGACTCCCATAACTTTTATGTTCCCTTTCTTTAAAGAATTGGACAGATCTTTGAGTTTTTCTTCTATTTTCTTATGTTGTCTCTCTTTCTCTTTCTTCTTCCTCTCAATTTAGGTATCCTCAAGGATATTTATTCATTCTTCAATTCCATCCAATCTGCTTTTGTAACTTTTCCCTGTGTTTTTGAGCTCTTCTGTTGCTCCATTTAGATCTTGAATTACTTTTTCATTCTTGTTTAGGTATTCAATTTTATTATTCAGTTCTTCAATTATTTTATCTTTGTTGATGTTTTCTTTCTTGATTTTTTCCATTTCTTCTACTAACTTGTACAATTTCTCTGCCATGCTCACTTCTTTTTCTTTCTTTGCCTTTTTCTAATTCTCCCTTAGCTCTTTGGATGCTTGTAACATGCATAGGTTCAGTTCCTTGTCTGGGATGTGGCACATTTCTTCAATGTTATATTTGTTGGTTTCTCTTTCCTTTGATGGTGTATTGGTCTCTGTGGGGTTTGCTGTGGTGTTTACCCTTTTCCTCTTTCTGTGCTTTGCTTTCGCACTTCTTCCACATATTGAGTGACTCTGGCTCTAGTATTGGCTGGCATGATGAGTGGGATCTTCTAGTAGCTTGCAGTTGACTCTGCCTTTGTGTCTATGTAGCTGAGGTGAGTAATTTTTTTTGTTTGTTTCCTTTAGCTGATTTGGATGGGTGGGTTCTTTTTTCTGAACATGCATGATAGATGGATGTGCTTGCTATGGTATACTTTGTCTCCTTTTCTCATAATTTTTTACCTTTTAGGCTGGTGGGACAACATGTCAATTCTGTGTTCCCCTAGGAGGAGCTCTGGTTAGTAGGTGCTATAGAGCTTCTTCTGTGGAAAAGGAGTATAGGTGTCTTTTGTTGTTGTTCTTTTTGTTTTTAGTCTGTCTGTTGGGTTATTTTGTCTACGCTGGGGCCGCAAAATGGTCCTGGCACTTCTGGCCTCTATCTCGGGAAAGCTAGGCTGCTGAACCACAGCCCCTTCCTCTACCTAGGGGCTGGTCTGAATGGTTTCCTGGCTGATTGGGGCCTTTTTCCTCCTGGCAGTGCAGTCTCTGGATCATGCCCCCCACTCACCTGGTTTCTAGGGCAACAGGGACAGATCACTCCCCTTTTGCTTGCAAAGCTGCAAGGGACCTCTATCAGGTCGCTAGGCTGCTGGGTGAAGCCCCTTCTCCCACCTGGGGACTGGTCTGAAGGCAATGCCTTCCTGGCTCTACTTAGTTATCTTAGCGCTATTTTTTGAAGAGGCTTTCCTTTCACCAACAATTACTATTGGCTCTTTGTCATTGACTAGCTGTCCATGCATGGATTCATTTCTAGGCCCACAATTCTGTTCCATTGGTATGTATGTCTGTTTTTGTTCCTAGTACTTGACTTTTTAGATTGTTATAATTTTGTAGGATAGTTTGAAGCTTCAGAGTATGATATCACCATACTTCCTCTTTATTGTTAGAATTGCTTATCTATTCTTTCCTTCTCCAGACCTCTGCATATATGTTATTCTTTTTTTTTCCAAGAAAAAATGCTCCTCTTTCTTCCTTTTCTTGAACTCATTTCTAACTCTTTTCTGAGCTAATGTCTCAGGCCTTCATTTTAGTCTTATATATTGGGGAAATTTTTAATGATTTAAAATTCTATTTCTAACCAAGCCTTGTTAAAATTCTACACACACACACATACACACATACAAATTTTTGATGGGCCTAGATTTCCCACTAAACAGGTATTTGCAGGGTTGGAGATAACATTCCAGTTGATTGGTAAAGTGCATATAAGTTGTATGTCTCTATAAATAGTTTTGATTGCATGAATGAATGATTGAAGATTAAAGCAAAATGTTAATTGGAATTACCCTGGTGGAGCCTGATTAAAGATTTTATAAATTTCTGTCATAAGCTTTTCTATTTTAAATATTTTCAATTAACTTCCTGTGGGTAGTTTTATATGTCAACTTGACTGGACTGTTGGATATTCAAATAACTGTTCAAACATTTCTGGGTGAACATATGATGGTGTTTCTGGTGAAGAGTAGCATTTACTTGGTAGAGCGAATAAGGACATCTTCACTAGTGTGAATATTATCATTTGATTCACTGAAGGCTTGAGTGAATAAAATAGTATCAGTAAGACTGAGTTTTACTTTTTTTAATTGAAATATATCTTTTATATTTTTCTCAAGTTTTGTTGTTTCTTCTTTAGTTACTTAATATTCAAACTGAATGAAGCCTCTTACATTGATGGTTCTCCAGTTTAAAGACAGCAGACCATGGCAATTCATGATAATTTATCACAATCTTGTTGACCAATTCCAAAATAAATGTCTGTTTGTGTGTCTGCATCTGTCTCTCTTTATATATTTACATATGTACATCAGAGTTGCTGGTATATATATATATATATATATATATATATATATATATAATATATATATATTCGATATTTAATCTCTTTGCAAAACATTATTTATATGTATTTCATTTATATGTATACAGTTATATTCATTAAATATTTCACTGTCCTTAAATTTTACTTTTCTTGGCCTTTTGTTTCTATGAATAAATAATGATAAATTTTACAAAATTTTGAACTCCTTTAAGTTTCTATTAACAAATGAATTTACTTTAGTCTATATGTATAGACTAAAAAAACTAAAACTATGTTTTTTAACTTCACTTACTTTTTTAAATTATATATTTTTAAGGTAGCATTAATTTCAGCACAATATATGATTTAGGGATATTTTATAAATATAAAAGTAAAAATGTCAACATATGAAAAAAGTTTAGTGTTGCCCAGTAATTGCTTAGCAACTGAATAAACTATCAATCATATATCACTAGCTCTACAAGTATATTCTTGACAAAGTAAACTTATATAGCATCATCTATCATATATTCAACATAGTTTTGCTCTGATATAGTCTAATGCCTTAAGAGCAGTGATAATAGCTATGATCTATCTTCTATCACTTAACCTTTCTGCAAAACAACTCTTTTTTCTATAAAATAGAGATCACTTTTATTTTCCATTTTTTTGTAAGAATAATAAGGTGATGCATTTAAAATAATACATACATAGAACAAGGTAACACTCAATAAATGGCATTCAAAGTAGGTAGAAACATCTTGGTCATCATTCCAAACAAGAGTGTGGTTTTTGTTTTGTTTTGTTTTCTATTTTATAAACTGACCTGCATTTAAAAAAAATATTTATATATAAATTTCACAATATTGTAATGCCAGGGATTTGCCCCCATACCCTCTCCTCCATTCCCCCCTTTTCCCTCTTGCTCAAAGTTGTGAGCTTCAGTTTGGTGCTTAGCTTGTTTTGACTTTTCCTCAAGGCTTTTGTTTATTTTTTCACTACATCCCATATATTAGTGAAACAATTTGGCTTCTGTCTTTTTCTTTTTCTTTTTGACTGCTAATATGATTTCTTCTAAGTACATCCATATTGTTATAAAATTGTTGAAGTTGTCATTTTTAATTGATGAGTAATATTCCATTGTGTATATATACCACATTTTTTTTTATCCAGTCATCTGTTTTGGGGCATTTAGGTTGCTTTCATGTCCTTGCAATTATAAATTGTGCTGCAGTAAACATTCGAAAACAGGTGTTCCTTTGTGCCCACATTGAGGTCTTTTTTGGGTAGATGCCCAAGAGAGCAATTGCTGGGTCAAATGGTAGTTCCATTTTCATTAACTTGAGGGTCCTCCACACAGCTTTCCATAGTGGTTGGACTAGTTTACATTCCCACCAGCAGTGTAAGAGTATTCCTTTTTCTCCACATCCTGGCCAGCAGTTCTTGTTGCCCATTCTTTGGATGTGGGCCATTCTTACTGATGTAAGGTGGTATATCATTGTGGTTTTGATTTGCATTTCCCTTATTGTTAGTGACGTTGAGCCATTTTTCATGAGCCTGTTGGCCATTTGTATTTCCTCTTTGGAAAATGTCTTTTTAGTTCTCCCCATTTTTTGATTGGGCTTTTGTTTTGCTTTTGTTTAGTTGTGTGAGTTCCTTGTGGATCTTTGTTATTAAACCCTTGTCACTCATGTGGAGGGCAAATTTTTTTTTCCCATTCGGCTGAGCAACTTTTAGTTTTTTCTGTTGTCTCTTTTGCTGTACAGAAGCTTTTTAGTTTGATATAGTCCCATCTGTTTATATTTTCCTTCTTTTTTTTTTTTTTTTTGCCATCTGTAGATGTTTCCAGAAAGGGATTTCTGAATTGTAATTCATGAAGAGTTTTGCCCAAGTTTTCCTCTATGGTTTCAGGTCTGACCTCTAAGTCTCTTATTTATTTTGAGTTGATTTTTGTACATGGGGTAAGGGAGTTGTCTTGGTCCATTTTTTTGCAAGTCTTAGTCCAATTTTCTGAGCACCATTTATTGAAGAGGATATCTTTGTTCCAAGGTAAGTTTTTCACTCCTTTGTCAAAGATTACTTTCACTATAAATGTGTGGTTTTATCTCAGGGCACTCAATTCTGCTCCATTGGTCTGACTGTCTGTTTTTGTACCAGTACCATGCTGTTTTAATTATTATGGCTTTGTAGTATAGTTTGAAGTTTGGAATTGTAATAACCCCCATTTTCTTTTTTTCTTGTCAGGAAGCTTTTTGATAAACAAGGTCTTTTGTTATTCCATATGAATTTCATTAATTTTTGTTCTATCTCTTTAAAAGATGTCATTGGGATTTTTATTGGGATTGCATTGAATCTGTAGATTGCCTTTAGTAGGATGGCCATTTTGATGCTGTTAATTCTTCCAGTCCATGAACAGGGAATGTCTTTCTCTTTCCTTATGTCTTCTTCTAGCTCTTTTAGCAGCATTCTAAATTTTTCTTTGTATAATTCTTTCATGTAGTTTGTTAGGTTTATTCCCAAGTATTTATTTTTTTTTTTGGTACGATGGTAAATAGGATGTTTTTTTCTGATTTCTTCTTCTTCTATTTGTCTTTTTACATACAGGAAAGCCACTGACTTCTGTTTGTTGATTTTGTATCCAGCTACCTTACTGAACTGGTTTATTTCAAGCAATCTTTTTGTGGATTTTTTTGGGTTTTCTATAGAGAGAATCATGTCATCAGCATATAATGATAGCTTCAGTTCCTCTTTACCTATTTGTGTCCCTTTTATGTCTTTCTCTTGCCTTATTGCCTTAGCTAGAACTTCCAGTACAATGTTAAAGAGTATTGGGGAGAGTGGGCATCCTTACCTAGTTCCAGATCTCAACTGGAATGATATTTGCTCTAGGTTGGTCATAGATGGCTTTGATTATGTTGAGGTAAATTCCTTTAATCCCTATTTTTTTCAAGGGCTTTTATCATGAATGGATGCTGGACTTTGTCGAATGCTTTTTCTGCATTTATTGATATTATCATGTGGTTTTTGTTTTTCTCATTGTTGATGTGCTGTATTATGTTCATTGATTTTCAGATGTTGAGCCATTCTTGTGCCCCTGGGATAAATCCCACTTGGCCATGGTGAATGATGCTTTTTATGCATCGTTGGATTCAGTTTGCCAAGATTTTGTTTAAGATTTTTGCATCTGTGTTCATTAAGTAAATTGGTCTATAGTTTTCTTTCTTAGAGCTGTCCTTATTTGGTTTTGGTATGAGTGTGATGTTTGCTTCATGGAATGTGTTTGGCAGTTTTCCTTCTCAATTTTTTTTGAAAAGCTTTAGTAGTGCAGGCATTATTTCATCTTTGAATATCTGGTAGAATTCATTTGTAAAACCATCAGGTCCTGGACTCTTGTGTTTTAGGTAGCATTTTGATGACTGCTTTAATTTCACTGCTTATGATTGGTTTATTTAAGTTCTCTATATCTTCTTTATTTAATTTTAGGGAGTTGTATCTTTGTAAGAATCTATCCATCTCATCCAGGTTGTTGTATTTATTTCCATATAGTTGTTCATAGTAATCTCTTATTATCCTTTGGATTTTTTTATGTCTGTTGTAGTTTCTCCTCTTTCACTTGTGATTCTGTTTATTAGGATTTTCTCTCTTCTTTCCTTTGTGAGTTTTGCAGGCTTTTTCCATTTTATTAATTTTTTCAAAGAACCAGCTTTTGGTTTTTTAATCTTTTGGATAGTCTTTTTGGCTACTAGGTTATTTATTTCTTCTTTTATTTTTGTTATTTCTTATCTTCTGCTGGATTTTGGGTTTTTTTTTGTTGCTCTTTTTTCTAATTTTTTCAAGTTGGTAGATTAGGTTGCTTTTTGGGTTTGTTTTGTTGTTGTTGTTGTTGTTGTTATTTTCTTGGTTTTTGATATGGGCCTGCATTTCTATGAACCTTCCTCTTAGATATGCTTTTGCTGCATCCCGGACATTTTGGAATGCTGTGTCTTTGTCGTTTTTTTCCAAAGTAAGTTTTAATTTCTTCTTTAATTTCTTCAGTTACCCATTCTTCCTTTAGAACTATGTTTTCCAGTCTCCAAGTGTTAGGTGTTCTTCTTGCTTTCTTTTCATTGTTGATTTCTAGTTTGATACCCTTATGGTCTGAAAAACATTGGTATTATTTTAATCTTTGTGTATTTATTCATGTTTGCCTTGTGACCTAGTATGTGGTCAATTTTAGACAATGATCCATGTGCATTTGAGAAGAAGGTATATTCTTTTCCTTGTAGATGTAGCATCCTGTAGATGTCTATTAGGTCCATTTTGTCTAGGTCTCTTTTAAAGCTTTTGTGTCCTTGTGTAGTTTTTATTTTTTTGATCTGTCCTTTGTTGAGAGTGGGGTGTTGAAGTCTCTTACTACATATTTGTTTTCATCTATATTTGTTTTCAGTTCTCTTAGTAGCTGTCTTATGAATCTTGGTGCACCCTCATTTGGTAAGTATATGTTGATAATTGTTAAGTCATTTTGGTTGGTTGACCCTTGAACCATTAGGTAGTGACCTTCTTTATCCTTTGTTACTTTTTTTTTATTTTGAAATCTGCTTTATCTCTATAAGGATGAATACTCCTGTCTTTTTTTTGGGGGGGGGAACTGTTTGCTTGTAGAATAGTTTTCCATCCTTTAACCTGCAATCTATGCTTGTCTTTTGGGATCAGATGTGTTTCTTGGAGGCACCAAAATGTTGGGTTGTCTTTTAATCTAGTCTGCAACTCTGTGTCTTTTGATTCATGAGTTTAGTCCATTCACATTTAGAGTAATTATTGACGTTTGAGAGTCTAGATGGGTTGACCTGCATTTTGTAGTGTCATGAGAATACTTTTTTCTTTGAGTCTGTGGATATTTAAAATCACTAATGTCTAACTTGCACTCTCTGAGGTCTTAGGAATAACTACCAACCATCAATGCTTATATATAAAAACCTTGAATGAAGCAAACTTTCAAACTTTCAATATTGGCTACATTAAATAGTTTTATTTGGAAATATCTATAAACCATTTGTTAGAGTTTGCTTTTAGAGGTGATGAGGCACAACATTGACTTATGTAAGTTGGAGTACCAGTTGAGAAGTATGTATATAGTGAATTAATTGATTCTCTAGACTGAGAACCATCTTCTAAATTGGTTTTTTCCACTTCTTGGAAAAATTCATAAAAATAAATCTTCCATTTAATGAGAATGTAATGTTAATAGATATGCACAGTTATATTAACTCACTTTCTCAAAATAAATGGAGTTATTCTGACAGTAGTCAGATCTGAAAGCCTGTTGATTTGACTTATTTCAATATTTACTGAGTGCTAGTTGTAAACCAGGTAAGTGAGAGTGACAAAATTCTACAGCAATACAAGTAATTATACATATTTAACTAGTTCTGTTACATATTTTTCAAAACCCAATTTGTAAGCATGGATAGCGTCATTTTACTTATTTCAAACTCAAAGTGGTAGAAGTCATCATTCACATGCAATAAATGCTTTCAAAAGTTTAGTTGTTCGCTAGCTATCTATGACAAGCTTCAAGAACTTAAAAAGGAAGACTGCTGATAAAGCAGAAAATATGGTACACTTCTTTTCAAACAATTACCCACAAATGGCAGAAAAAACTAAAAATTCAACCAGAAATAAACCCCTGATTGTTCTCCTGTCAGCCTGTCACCTACATGAAACAGCTGCTAAAGCAAAGACAGACACAGCAGCTGTTGCTGCTAAAAGTACTAATGCTAAAGCTTTTCAAAGTCTTTTATTTTCATTAATCTAATGCTATGCTGACAAGTTTCATCAGTCCAGTGACACTGCCCATCTCAATTAGGCTTACCACATGGCCTCTGCCAATGTCAGTTTCATCCAGTTTAGTATTCACACCATATTATTAATTACTGTATCTCAACTGCCCCACTTCTCTCCCCCATTTTGTACATTATATACTGAAAAGTATTGAAAAGTTTTTTTTTTCCAATAGGCTATCCTTGAGACAACCCAAAATTCTTCCAAATGTGAACCATATAGAAAAGTGGAGGGCAAATGCCCTTATCTTTATTTTTCAATGTGTTAATTCAGAGACAAAATATATCATGCATGACACTGATTGGAGGACGCCTGGAAAATTAGTTTGACACACCAGACTTTGCCATGGGTTAGTGAAAACTAAATTTAGGAGCTCAAGATAAAGAAAGAGCATGGAATGAGCAATTACACTACAAATATTTAATGTTGCAATGTTTAATATTGAAAAAATATATCTTTAAAGTAAGAAAAGACTAGATAAACAGCCAGTCAGTAAAAAATGCTAAGAGAAAAAAATTCAACATAAGCATATAACAGTGGCTATGTTAACAACTGGTAGCATCCAAAGATGAAATGAGATAAACCAGAAAATTGTGAGTTATTTGCCAGTGAAGATATTCAAATATTTGGGAGCAGGAGTTCAAAATTAAAAGGACTATAAGATGAATTTCATTTTCCTTAGCCATCTTCTAATTTCCATAATACTAATATTCTAATTAACAAAGACAGAGTAAGATATTAATGCTTCAATTCCACAGTGTATTTTAGTTTCTCTTTGGTTTGATTTTACTTTGTGTTTGGAAAGACAGTATGATGCTTTGAGAAATCCGAGGCTTATCCATACTTCCCTGACATTGGAAGTTAAAATAAAATTTCTATAGATTTTAGCTTATTGTGCTTAATAATGTGGGATTTATCACTTTTATAGTGAGCCATAACACTGGATAATACCTAAAATTTTCTCTAGTGATGGCAAACCTTTTTTTAGCATCTGCTAACCTTGATAAATCTTCTGTTAACAATTATACTAGAAGTCCACACCTTATTCTTTTCAATTAGAATAAAAATAATAAAATATCTCAATTGGAAGTTAATATTATATATACTTTTATTCTCCAATAACATTATTATCTATATAGAACTCAGTGAAAGCAGTAAAAGAGCTGCTAGATATAATAAGGTTAGGAAACAGAAAATTTTATGCTACATAATGTAATGTTAAAAATATAAAGTACTTGTAAATATCTGAAAGTTATATGCAGTGTATTTATGCTAAAAATGAACAAAAGCTTGTTGCTGAGAGAAATTAAGATGTTCAGAATGCAAGGATGTGAAATGGTTATGTTCACAGAGAAGAACAGTCAGCTTTGTTAAGTTGCTAGTTATAATGATCAATAAATTTAATGAAATCTCAATTAAAATTCCAGCAGACAAAACCAAAAGTCAGTATTAGTAGAAAATTTTTAAAAAGTAGAGCAGAAACAAGTAAAATAGAAATCAAAAAGATCATCCAAAAGGTCAATAAAGAGGGTTATTTGACAGGAAAATAAAAAGGCAAACCTCTGACTAGACTCACAAAGAAAAGGGGTGTTAATATCTGATAAATACACTCAGAAATGAAAGAGTTGAAGTAACAATAGGCATCTTGCCAATACAAAATATCATGACTAATCTGAACATTTTTATGCCAATAAATTGAGTACCCTAGAAGGAACTAGATCATTTTGTAGAAGTATAAAAATTTCTGAAACAGGATCAGGAATGAAAAAACCCGAGCAGACTAGTTACAGGCAAAGAAACTGGACCAATAGTCAATAGTCTCTCTAGAAAATAAAAACCCAGGACCAGTTTTACCACTGAGTCTACCAAAGTTTTAAGACACACTGAATTTATTTTATATAAAACAGATGTAGAAAACTTCATTAAGGGAAGCTTACTAAATTAGCATATTAAGTGTCCTCAAATATTGTGCCAGGTCACCAGGTCAAAAAAAAATTTTGGCTTCCCTATGTCACTCATCTCAATAATATAAGTTCCTTATGAAAGAAAACACCATCCTGAGTCTGACATTTTTACAACTTTATCATATGTGTGTGTGTATGTGTGTGTGTGTATTTTTAATGCCCAATCTCTAGATTCATTAACTTATGAATTATTACCAAATTCTACATTCAAATTATATTAGAATTTTTCATTTATTAACAGATGGTCTATATAAAGAAGTTACTGGCCAACTGCTAATTTGCGCTCCATGGTAAAATATGTAAATTAAAGACTAGAATTTTTCAATTATTTACCAGTTTTCTTGACACTACTGCAGTATCTATATATATGGGTTTTTTTGTTTTTTGTTTTTTTTACTCTTTCATTTCTTCTAGACATTTTTCACTTGAATAATATTGGTTTGCAATGTTGTATGTGATTTAGAGTTCACACCCTTCAGGTTTATGTTATTATACCACATTGTCTTGCAAATATACATATATACATAAATATGTTATAAACCTACATAGATCACTACAATAATAAGTAATATTTTAAAACTAATAAAGCAAACAAAGTGAAAAAGAGTGTTTACTTGTTTACTATTAATAGCAGAGGTACTGAAACAATGTTAAGTTCCCACCTAATAACAAAATAAATAAAATATAATATTATTACAAATATACATATATACATGCATATATATGTTATAAACCTACATAGATCACCACAATAAAAAAGTAATATTTTAAAACTATTAATTTTTAAAATATATATCTATTGATATTTTGTGTCTGTACCTTCATTGATTTTTCTCAGAGAAAGGTATGCTATGTGATTGTTTTAAGACTAAAAAGCTTTGTCTTTAAGCTTTTTAAGACTAAAAAGCTTTGCTATCACTTCTTGGCCTTTTGGCTAAGATATATATGCATATCTGCCAGAATTCTTCAAAAAAATAGAAACATATTATAGTATAGTATATATGCTATCATATATATAGTATCATATATGAAATGAATATACATATATTTATAAAATTTATAAATATTTGTAATATGAAATAAGTGACATGGGCAAGTAATATATAATATATATAAAATATATATATGAAATATATTTGTAAATATATATGTATATACACATGCATCTAGACACAGAGAGAAGAAAGAGTGAATAAAAAGAAGCAGAGAAAGGAAGAAAGAGACGTCATGGAAGGAGGGAGAGAAAGAAAGGAAAAAGGTAAAGAAAGAAGGAAAGTATGTCTTAGCTTCAGAAAGCGAGAGGCAACTCCCTCTCCTCATAGTGATGGCATTCCTTTTGTTCTATCAGGCTTCGACTAATTGAAAAACCCTTCCTATACTAGAGAGGACAATTTGCTTTATCAGTGTAACCAGTCAAATGTTAAACTTACCCAGAAAAAATCCTTTATGGAAACCTCCAGACATTTGGTAATGTCTGGACAACCTATGACCCAATTAAGTTAGTACATAAAATCAATCACCATAGTTTAAACACATATATATAAACATATATATTAACATATATATATAACATATATTTATATGAATAACTATTCATATTTACATGAATTTATTTATATGAATGAACTTGAATAACTGAAAATAATCCTGAACTTAGAGTAAATGGTAAAAACTTTTGACCCCAATTCTCCTTTCAATCCTCTTTTCCTTTCCTTTCTTCAACGAAACTTAAGGCACTGCTAAGAACCGAGGCTACATCTATTAACACTGCAGAATATACTATATTAAATTCTCCTGAATGCAATAAGTAGTATGAAATGCTATAAATATGTGAAAATCTCCGAAAAACAACCTATGTGAAGATGACAGAGTGTTTTGCTTGTATAGTTGTCAAATAATTTGCAGTTTGAAAGATAGTCTTATGTTTGTAAATCACTTGGATATATAGAAAAGGTCAGCAAAAAAGGTAAAAACCTGGTAGAAGGTAGTATATTTGGGGGAAGTTATCTTGCTCTGTGAGATTGTTGTAAAGAACTTTTCATTTTCTACAGACATTTGAACTTTATCCTGTATGCAAATGAAGTGTTAAAGAGATTTAGAATAGAGAAGTAACGTAATTATGCATTTTGGAAACATCCATCTGACTGTGGTTTGAGACAGTAGAGAGTAAATTGGAGCATGTTAAAGTTAAAAGCATATTCTATAGTTTTCCTTTTTTTTTTTTCTAAAGGACATAATGATAATAAAAATAGTTGAAGCAAAGGTGGTAGTAATAGGGAAGGATGTTAGAACTAAAATAAACTGACATAGAAGGTTGAGGACTCAAAAATAAATGTTCAAAGAAATAAATGGCTCTTTCAATTTGATTTCTAGTTTGAGCCATCATATTAATCATGGAGCTTTTTCATTTTTTTGTTTTTTTGTTTTCTCACCAAATTACAAATACAGAAGAGCCAGAAGTTTTTGAAATCTAAGTAACTCATTCAAAAACAGACATTAGACTTACATAACATGTATGTCAGTGGTGTGAAGGTTCCCTCGAGGGAATTTCCAGTTATTTGTAATTGTGACTGTGACAAAGTTTTTGAAGTTCAGTATAAGAAATAAAGGAAGTCAAAAGAGAAATGCAGGAACACCAAATATATTGTGTCAGGTTGCCAATGCCTAGTCCCAAAGAGAGTTAAAGAAATACATGAAAGCAACATTGAAAAATGATGGAGAATAAGAGGAGGAAGTGTTTCAAGTTAAAGGATATAGCTATCTTGAAAATTTCAAAGAAGGTGATTAAAATTATATTTTGAAATTGTTTTTTTCATGTTAATAAAATGTTTGCAGGAGAGTACTAAAGAGTATGCCAGTATATAGGAAACCAAGAGAGAGACATGGGTGAGGAAGAGCAAAGAATAGACGCTGTTCACTATGCTCTGAATAGTTAAGTTCAAATAAAGGAGTGATACAAGGAGAGCGCATGTTCAGCAAATTTGCAAGATCAGTGACCTTATTTTCAGGCTAAGGTTTTTCTCTGCTCTCTCTTTGGTGGTATCCCTGAATCATTTAACTGATTAATTCTGTCCTAGACTCTCAGGTTAATTTTTCAGATTTTTTGGACACAATTCAGTTGCTTTACTTACTGCGTGGTAGTATATTTATTCCAGTGCTCCTCTGGTAACAATGAATGGTACTTAATTTAGAATATATCATGGCAACTGCCTTACATTGTTAGTTTTAGTGATATTTGAGTTACTCTTATGCATTTTTGATAAATAGAAAAAATAATATCTGAACAGAGATAAAAGTTAAAGTGCTTTGTGCATTTTTTATCAGACCCTCATCACTTGTGTGGAGGCAAAAAATTTTTCCCACTCAGTTGGGGTTCTTTTTGTTTTCTCTGTTGCCTCCTTTGCTGAACAGAAGCTTTTTGTTTGATGTAGTCCCAGCTGTTTATGCTTTCCTTCATATTTTTTACCTGCTACAGATGTGTCCAGAAATGGATTTCTGAACTATTACTCATGGAGGGGTTTACCCAGGTTTTCTTTTATGTATATTATGGTTTCTAGTCTTACATCCAGGTCATTTATCCATTTTGAAGTGGTTTTTCTAGAAGGTGTTAAGGATGTTTCTTGTTTCATTTTTTTGCATGTCTTCACCCAGTTTTCGCAGCACTATTTATTTAAGAGGCTGTCCTTGTTTCAATGCAAGTTTTTCACTCTTTTGTAAAAGATTAGTTGACTGTATACCTGTGTCTTTATTTCAGGGCACTCAATTCTGTTCCATTGGTCTGATTGTCCTTTTTTGTACCAATACCAAACTGTTTTAATTACTATGGCTTTGTAGTATAGTTTGAAGTCTAGTATAGTTTGAAGTCTCCATTCTCTTTTTTTCTAGTCAGGAGGTTTTTTTGAGATTTCAGGCCTTTTGTTATTCCATATGAATTTCAATAATTTTTGTTCTATCTCTTTGAAGAATGTCATTGGAAATTTTATAGGGATTGCATTGAAAATGTAGATTGCTTTTGATAGGATGGCCATTTTGATGCTGTTAATTCTTCCCATGGACAGGGAATGTCTTTCCATTTACTTATGTCTGTCTTCTTTTATCTCTTTTAGCAGTGTTTTAAAGTTTTCTTTGTATGTTTCTTTCATGTGTTTTGTTAGGCTTATTCCCAGGTTTTTGTTTTGTTTTGTTTTGTTTTGTTTTTGGTGTGATAAATGGAATGGCTTTTGTGATTTCTTCTTTTTCTCTTTGACTTTTTGTGTATAGGAAAGCTAGTGATCTGTGTGTTGATTTTGTAACCAGCTACCTTACTGAACTGGTTTATTGTTTCAAGAAGTTTTTTTTTTATTCTCTACATAAACAAATCATCTACATCTACATATAATGATAGCTTCAGTTCTTTCCCTATTTGTACTCCTTTTATGTCTTTCTCTTGCCTTATTGCCCTGGCTGAAACTTCCAGTACAATGTTAAAAAGTATCACTGCCTAGTTTCAGATCTTAATTGGAATGATTTTAGTTTTTTATCATCCCATTTAGGATGATATTTGCTGCAGGTTTGTCATAGATGGCTTTTATTATGTTGAGGTATGATCCTTTGATCCCCAAATTTTCAAGAGCTTTTATCATGAATGGGTGCTGGACTTTATTGAATGCTTTCTCTCCACCATTGATATTGTTATATGCTTTTTGGTTTTCTCCTTGTTGATGTGGTGTATTATGTTAATTGATTTCCAGATGTTGAACTAGCCCTGTGCCCCTGGGATAAATCCTATTTCATGTAGGTAAATAGTGCTTTTTATGCATCAATGGACTTGATTTGCCAGGATTTTGTTTAAATTTTGCATCCATGTTCATTAGGGAAATTAGTTTTAGTTTTCTTTCTTGGTGCTATCCTGATTTGTTTTTGGTATGAGTGTAATGTTTGCTTCATAGAATGTGTTTGGCAGTTTTCCTTTTTTCTCAATTTTTTTGAGAACTCACACAACTTAACAAAAACAAAGAAAACATCCAGTTCAAAAATGGGGAGAACTAAAAAAGACACTTCTCCAAAGAGGAAATACAAATATTCAATAGACACATGCAAAAAAAAAAAAAAAAAAAGCTCAATGTCACTACCAATCAGGGAAATGAAAATCAAAACCACAGTGAGACACCACTTACACCAGTAAGAATGACCCACATCCAAAAAAATGGGCAACAAGTGAAGGCATGGTTGTGGAGAGAAAGAAACACTCTTACACTGCTGGTGAGCATTTACACTGGTTTTGCTACTATGAAAAGCTGTGTGGAGGATCCTCAAACTAATGAAAATGGAACTACTATTTGACCCAACAGTTGCTTTGAAGAAATCATATTAGCAGAAACAAGTCAGAATGAAAAAGACTGAAACTAAATTGTTTCACTAATATATAGGACATAGGAAAAAGAAACAAAAGCCATAAGGAAAAATCAAAACAAGCTAACACCTAAGCTGAAGTACGCAACTCAGGAGTGTGGAGGTATGAGAGAGTGGGAACCATCAAGAAAGGAATGTGGTGGTCGAACCCTGGGGATTACAAAAATGTGAAATTTATATATAAATACATTATTTAATATTAACAATTTAAATTGCTTAAATATTTTTATCTGGTGTTCAGTGCCAAATTTTGTCACCTACTGAGGTATTGTGTGCAAACTGATGTAGCAGATGTACCCTGATTATCCAGAAAGTCAGAAAAAGAAAACTTTAAAAAATAAGGCCTGTTTAAAATCAAAACAACAACAACAACTAAAAAAACACTTGAGACATATGGGAATGGGACCATTTTCCTTGCTTCTAAACAGCTATGGCCACCTTTGGTTTATTAACTTCACTTTAAAATCCTTCCATTACTTTTATCTTATGCACTTAGTTCTAGATGCCTTCTTCTTTAGACTGCAATGTGTTTAGACTTGTTTTCTAACAGTGTTTGTTTGTAAAGCATGGCTTGCAAAACAAAATGAACAAACACCATCTTGAAATGAATAGTGTGAAAAATTTTCTCTCCAATAGCTCTTTTTTCATGCATTCAATAAAAGGCATTGCTAAATTATTTAACATGTCTGCCTTTTCTTTTGTGAAATACGTACTTTCCCCACCCCCCCAAAAAATAAAAGAGCTACTTTAGCATATGTGTATCAAGTAGATCTTTCCATCTTAAATTAGACCATAGTTGGAAGGCATACACTATTAGAATTATGTTACCATTCTGATTCTGAAAGTTGGAGGATTTGAATTTGGGTATGAAAATCACCTCCTCATGGAGCTATCTCTACATGAAATATGAACTGAACAACTTAGGTGACAATTCATTACTGCCATACTCATTTTTCGGATATACTTGTCCAGAATACATATTTTTGCATTCTGATTGCTTCAGATTAAAACTATGGTTGCTATGAAACTGTCACATAAGGCAGTGCATCTTTTAACCTATATTTAGCACCCAGAAATTTAATTACAGTGAAAAGAAAAATCTACTTACTTGCACAATAGTTCAATATATATATATATATGTGTGAAAGAATAAGGAGGGATTTAGAAGAAAAGATAAATGCTGTTTTCTGCAAGGAGTATAAGGAGCCTCTGAAAAATCCACTTCACCAGAATACTTCAGAATTTCATCAATTTATTTCCATTGATAGAGATAATATAAACTGTACTACATCAGAATATTCAGAAGAAATAGACATAAAGTTATTTTTACGTGTTTTATTTTTAATGACGCATTAAGACATCTAAGTCAATGTGAGAATTGTATATGAGATTATATGAAGGCATTTGAGCTTATCCCTGTTTCATAGATCAAATAAAATAGAAGACATCTCTTTTGCAATTTTTAAATGAAAACTTATTTAAAACATCACTAAAGAAAATAATAATTCTCACAGTTTAGTTGGAAATTTAGTAGTAAAATTCTTCCTTCAGAATACATCTATGAATAGGAGTATTTTTTATACTCATCAACTTTAAATAAAATGAAAATAATAAACCATACTTGACTGTCATCTTCTTAAGGAGAATTATTATTATAGAAAAAGTCTGAAAAGTATGAACTGGCCACATAATCTCTCATTTTCTTAGAAAAGGTACCATTTTGATGTCACGTAGTTAATAAATTTAATTATAGAGAAGTTAAAACAATAACCAATTTTAAAATGTGGTTAGTAATTAGAACACAATAAAGTTGCACAAGAACTATATTTGAATTGGAATTAAAAATATATTTAAAAGATAAGAAAAAAATCTTTAAACTTTAGTCTACATAATAATACTTATCATATATGCATAAAATTAGAGCTAATAGAGTAATATTGCTGACACAATGTGTAATATTTAATTTGGTATAAAATAATAAGAAACATTGATATTTGCTTTATTTTAAAATGTCAATTACAAGTTATGGTGGTGGAAATAGAATATTTTAATGTTTTATAGTAATCATATTTTATTTAGAAAATATGCAATTTTCCCAGAATGTTTCATTTTGAAATATATATTTAAGTACCAATAATTACTTATATAAATAAAAATGACTACAAAAATATAAGCTACACTTAAGAAGAAAAACTAGTCAATTTATTGTAGAATAACTAACAAGTTCTTTTGAACATAATATAGTTGAAACAATGATTTACACAAATGTTTTATGTAGGTACTGTGCAATCTATAACTATATTTATTATTTATCAGAGATGTATGTTGTTTCTTTATCTGAATTCAAAACATGTAGTTTTTTCTATTTTATAAATATGATTAATGAGTAACTTACAACTCAGATTAATCAGACGTGTATTGATTGCTTTTATAAAAATTAAAGACACATGTATTTCTATTTTCTGTTTTACATTTATCTAGTCTCCTAAAAATGAAAAATTAAAGTTGAAGCCTAAAATTTTAAATCTATATCAAGAAGTAGATGTTTGCTTGATGCTTTTAAATTAAAAACATTTTATTCATATTTACACATTTATTTAAAAGTCTTTCCTGTATAAATAATAACCATTAGTTGATTAGACTGCTTTCCTTGTCAGATATTAGTGTGGATTTCATTCTTAGATATCATTTCTACCCTAACTTGATCCCCCACAGGAAGGCACTTAAGATACTTTCATAGCTAATCATGCTCTATAATCAAAAAATTAAAATTGGAAAGCCATGTGAAATTGTCAGTAAAGAATAAAGTTTTTATAGATGATATTTATTATATGAAAATGAATTTTCTCCAGTTTAAGTAGCTAAAATTATGTTTGAGTTTTCATATATGAAACATATCAGTACAGATGACATTAGTTTTTGTTTATATTCAGATACTAATAGTTCTGATTAAGTCAGTAAATAAGTAAATCTTCCTGATAATATTTTTACTTTTCTACTTATTACTTTGCTGCTAAAACTTATATCTATTTATATGACTGCAGAAAATGTTTTCCCACCTTTCTTGTGATCTGGAATGTTCAAAGTAGAGGTTTGATCACGATCTTCATTTTGAGTCTAAGTATGATGGAAACAAATTCCAAAGTCATTCCTTGAGTGAGAAATGTAGTGACAGGGAGAGATATTGACTTCGAATCTTTAAGTCCATCCATGATGCTGTATTCACACCAATCGCTAATGGTCCATGAACTGTTGCCCGGGTAGGGCATTACCCACCCCCCCCTTTTTTTTTTTTATGAATCTGCTGCGATTTATTTGAGGTTTTCGTGGATATATATAGATATATATATATCTATATATATATATATATCTATATATATATATGTATATAGTGTTTTAGGTAATTACATCAGCATTCTATGAGTATATGCAATTAACATATCAACAGATTGCAGATTTATCTTAGGTGTAACTTAAACATTTTAACTAACAACATAACTTTCCCAAAAGCATTCCAAAACAATCTTTTACTTTGTTATCCCTTCACTGAGACTCCACCAAGGTAAATAGGATTTGCTTTGAAACTTAAACATTTTTTTTAAATGAAAATTTAAATTTTAAATTCTTTTTAATTCTTGTCAATGTGAGATTTTTCTCCTGCGTGCAAGCAGTTGCCCGGAGATCAAAGAGCAATAAGGGTGAACACACAGGTTTATTTACATTCAGGGGAAAAACAGAGTCTGATATTCCATACCAGCACAAGTAACCCCAACAGAAAGGAACCCCACTTCTGCTCCCCGGGTTGCTGCATGGGGTTTACCTCAGTCCACAATTGCCAAGTTGTGTCCTTGTCCTTTTGTCTCCATCACTCACAACATGAAGTTCAGCTTGGGTCTCTCTGGGTTGCACGGTGGCTCAGAACTTCTTCTGGGTCACCTCTCCTCCACCTTAAAAGGCTTCTGACCCTTCAGGGCTCGATGCTTGGAGAGCCCCTGAAGACTGCTTCTGGGTCCTTTTCCTCCAGGTGCCAAAATCTCTGAGCTTCCCGAACTTGTCTCCTCTCTCTCCTTCCAAAATTTTGAGTCCCAAGTCCATGCTCCTTTTTTTTTTGTATTTTTCCCTTTTTTTCCTAAAAACCAAAGGAACCAATTTCCCTTAAGATACCCTTCAGGTGATACATTCTCTCCTCCAGGGTCCACACCTGGAATTTGCAGCAAAGTGAAGGTACCCTTCCTGTTTAGACCTCTTTTGCCTCTGTGTTTTTCAGACAAAGCTAATGCAATGCCTAAATTTTATGAACAAATATACTGCCCATATTGGGGTCATGGCTTCACTTCACCTAAAATGGAGATGAATCTTACTTATATGATAGAAGGCTTAGCCAACTAAGGGAAATTGTGTGGTATTGCAGTTCTACTTTTCATTTTGTTACTTTCTTTTAAAAATTGCACAATTTGTTCCAGCCTGTAATTCCAATGTCTAATGACTACATTATTAAAAGAACTTTATTTTTTCACTCTCAAAATGTGTTTAATTTTCAATGGGACATGGATTCTTTGGACTACAATTTTTCTTTTATGCTTTATAACAATATTAACCTGCCAGGACAATAACTTTAGTTATTGTCACCAAAATATATGTAAATCATTTCAACATAAATTTAGTTCTTCACAATTACCTGCATCCCCAACACAATCTGTTTTAAGTAATTTAGCATAGGTGAAATCTACCTACATTTAGACATTTTAATTGTGATTCATCTACTTGTGCTCTGATAAAGCCTTTATTTGTCTTTTTGTCAAAATGTATTTTAACTTTTGAATTTGACTGGAAAGCCCTGCCCTAAAACACCTCACACTGTGAAATTTTGTTTATAATATAGTCTGTGGAGCAGATCAGTCTCTAAAGTAGTTTCTATGCATCATTCCCATGGAATATTGACATTTTTACCCCACTTCCTGTTCATTCTTCCTCTGCAGTAGTTTATATGAATTGGAATTAGGGAATAGGGAGGCTGCAAAATTTAGCAACTTATTGTAAGAAAATCTCTTCATGACAATAAATACAGTTTTACTTAGAACCTGAATTTGTAATGTATTCATTGGATGATTTAATTGATAAAAAGTCACAACTATTCACCAAGAAATGTGATCACCACTGGAACTTTTACCAAATCCTTCGAACATAATGTTTCAAAACCCCAGTATCTAAATTTGAAATTGAAATGATTTAAAGAATTAAAGGGAGATAGAACCAAAACACATGGCTATATAGCATATGCTATAAAAATAGTAGCTATTAATATAGATGTTTTTGAATAGAACTTAAAATTGTGGATTTCAAAGTTAGTCTGCCAAGAGTTAATTATTCATTGTCAGTGTAAATTTAGACAAGATACTCTATGAAGTGAAAATTTAGTGCTTTCTTTCTTATAGTTTTTATGATGTTGCAAAGAGTTTTTATGTACAAAATATAAAGGATGTTATAGAGCTTATGTGCAATAATCAATAATCAGTTTATAAAAGTAGTTTTCAAAATTTTGTCTAGCTTTGGAGATGTAAAACATATGTGAAAAGTATGTAAAAATGTAAAATTTTGCATACTATATTAAATATTATATTAAATTATTGTATTAAATATTAGTACCATGAAAAATGGATCACAAAGTGTTGGCTGCCAGACGCAAGTACGAGAAATGAAACTACGAGGAGAGATGGCCCAACTACAGCTGGGGGTCAAATGGAAGTATGAACCATGAGACAACTTTATTAACAAAAGGGAGAGGTATTTATAGGCACAGGTCAAAGGCCGAAGGTCTGGCGAATTCCATGAAAGATAAACCATCCTGAGAAACAATTGGCTTTTCTAATCAAGGTGTACATCTGAGGATGCGGAAGATGGTCTCTAATCCTGGGAGGATCTTCACATTGATAAGGAAAAACCAGGCGTACCATTTGCTTACATCAAAGGGTCATTCCAGATAGCTCTCCTGGGTTTTCCCAGGGGCCATTAAAGAGAGAGGTTTTCCTTTATCTCGTCGGGTAAGACTCTTTTGGAACGCAAATGGCGCACAGCAACAAAGGACATTTTCGTATATGCCAAAAATTATTTTGAAATAACTGAAAATATGCAGCCATAAGGAATTCTTAACTTCATATTTACTATAAGTTCTCTATATATAACCTGACTATATGAAAAAAAAATTAGTGTATATACTGTTTTTAATCAAACACATTAGAAATATAAAGACTATATACATATATGAATTTTAGAGATGTTATTGTGTATTAGAGATATTTTTGTAATATGGAGTCTTAATAGAGTTTGTATAACTAAAAGTCATTCTATGTATGAGGAATAAACTAGTATATAATTCTGTGTCAATAAGTTGCAGTTAATTAGTTTTAACAAACTAATGTCATAACATTATTTCTAAGGTTTTCAAGAGTAAAAGATTCTTCTATTTCAAATTTCATTCCCTAATCCCCCAACTGTTACAATTATGATACTGAGAATTTATGGAAAAGAACTCAGTAAAATGTACCTTTTAAAATATCTAATGTTTTTGCTGAATTCCAATTCCTTTCATTTTTCAAACTCATATTAATGATATAGAATCTTTCTAATTTGCCTTTTTCCTTCAAAGTCTGTCCCTGAGATGCCAACTTAATTATTCATATTATATCCCAATCTTAGTTACTTCACCTTCCAAAATAAAGAGCAATTCATTATCAGCCCAAACTTCCTATCTAGTCAGTATCCTTTGATAATAGCCAATGTACAGATAGAAGATGGATGAATGATGATAGATAGATAGATAGATAGATAGATAGATAGATAGATAGATAGATAGATAGATAGATAGATAGATAGATAGATAGATAGATAGATAGAGCAGATAGTAGATAGATATAGCTATGTATTTCTTTTATGATTTAGATAATACTTTTATGAATATTTTAATTAGAAAAATGCAGCAGTAAAATATCCATATTTTGTTTCAGAGGTGTAATACTGACATTTTGTTTTCTTATGTCATAAAAAATATTGTGGTATCAATGAACCATCTTTTATACAAAGTCATTGCATTGAGTAAATTAAATCTCTAATAGAATTGTTTTATTGTTTAGTATTGACTAGGTCCCCACTGCATCCCTTATTAAAATGAGCAAATATAGTTGGTTTACCCCCACGGACCATTATATTTATATAGATAATCAAACTAATTTTAAAAAGTGAAAGTACTGTAAAAGTCTAATTACAAATTATTTCCTTGATTTTTATTTTCAATCCTTCATACTGACTCCATTCAAACTATTAAATAATCTTTGAATATAAATCTGGGTGTTCTATAAAAAGATTTCTGGACATGACAGCTGATATTGACATGTCATTTACCAATCTCTTCATAAAATTAGATTATGGGTTGATTAATGTAAAATTAGGGTTTCAATAATGACTTTTTATTTTAGAAAATGTTGTGTAATTACTTTAGTAGATCATTTTACTGAATTATTATAGTTACTTTGAATTCAGTATACTCAAAAAAGTTTGGGATACAGTTTAAGAAAATTTAGGTCATACTGAAAGAAAGATCCACATTACTGCTACAACGCTGGTCTTTTACAAGTTTACAAATCAAATTCTGCATGCTGGTTTTGAAGATGTTCTATTTAACTTGTCTTGTGTGTGTGCATGCATGAGTGAGTGTATAATTCTTTTAATTATTCATCCTTTAATTCTGATCTGAAATACTATGTGTTACCACCTTTATTTTTCCTAGGTGCCTAACAACATAATGGTAAAAGAAATGATTCTAGGAATAGCATAGCTCTTTAGCATCTTTTGCATTATGTATTTAAATTGTGTTTTAACGCATAATACATCATTAGATATAATAGATTTTTCATGAAGATAATATTTCACTATCTAAATTGCTTTTTGCTACTGAACACATGATAATACATTTATCCCCATCTACAGGGAAGGAAAATCTTTCCTCTGTAAACATGTGATTATTTTTCAAAAAACAATTCTAATACTCTTTATAATGAAAGGATCCTTCAGGAGCCACAATGCAAATGACTAACTTGATAAAGTATGTACAAAGTCCAACAACATTCAGGTTATCCTGCTAAAACTTAAGTTCCTAGTATTTTGTCTATTTTACATATAATCACAAATAGTCCTCTCATGTTATTTCAATAATGCAGATTTTGGTGAGTTACAAATGAAGTCTGTCTATAACTTTACTGAAACTACCAAGTTATTGAAATAAAACATTTGCCAATATATTACCTGTATAGAAATTCTTTGTCTCTGTCACTGTTTCTTTAAAGAAAAACCCATATAAATGTTTAATAATCATGTGCATACCTCATGACCACAGACCCAGATGACTGAGTAATTTACAAGTCTTCTCAAATATCTTATGTAAGGTAAGTGAGTTTGTGGCAAAAAGGCAAATAAAATTCAGTTAAAGATATTAATGGGGAAAGCAATATTATGTGTATAGTTTTAAGGAGACCTATATAACTTCATTAATTAGAATATTGTTTTTGCATGTTGATTTTTTGAATAAAATATTTATTGATTTTTTTTATAGTTTTGTCTGAAATAAGTGAAGCTAGATCAAATTTATTGCTTGATGATTTATCAACACGTGGTTAATCTTGATAATAAAATACCATGGCTTATTATATCACATAATATAATATAATGCAACATAAAATAATAATATGATAAAAATATACTGATTATATGATAATAGTATTTTGCTCTACAAAATTTATACAATACTTGCCTAGTATACACTGATATAAGCAGTAAAAATAGAAATTAAGAGCAAGTGTTTTAAGACTTGATAGATTGACACATTCTTTACTATATTAAAATTTGAATATCTCCTACCTCTCTGTACCACTTCTTCTTTCACATATAAAATAGAACTAATAATATCTAACAATAATTTGTATGTATTTTTGTATATATGTGTATGTTTGTACATGTGTATAAAGTTTAGACAATGACAGCAACAACAAAAACAAATCTCTTAGCCACAGCTGCAAGTCCTCCTTGGAAATTAGTTAATAATATAATAGTAACTGGAAGTTTGAAAACTTCCAGTTAGATGTAGATGTATTCAGTTATCTCTACAGAAGAGAAGGACATAAGCAAATGATGAGAGTAACAAGTTAAATTTTCAATTCACACAAAGAAAAAGGCGATTTAAAAACCATTTAGTGATAAAATGCTGCCTGATCAGATTTTGATGAGAAAAAGAAATTTTCAGTGGTTGATACAGAAATTCAGAGATTATTTCATATAGATTAAATATGATCAAAAGACAAGATGAAACAAAACAGCTTGATATGAGGTGCCTGGAACCATGAAGAAGTTCAGAAGGTAAAGCATGAAAATCAGACAGACATAGTCCACAAAGTTGAATGTTGATAGTTTCGTTTATTCATAAGGGAAGATGGTGCTCTTCTCCTACAGCTTTAGAAAAATTGGACACTGGTCTTAAAGGCTCATTATTTATCCAAATACCATTTCTTAGTGTTAGAGAGCCCAGGTTCTGAGAAAAAAAAAAAAGAATTAAAAAAAATGTTCTTAAGTCTAAGGGAGAAAAAGATGATCTGAAGAATTAAAACACATTGCAGTAGTGCATTAGTGGAGCTACATACTAGATGCTCGTGGGGAGACTATTACACCTATCTGTGATGTAGTTTTCCCACACAAGACAAATGATAGAATCTAGATATAGCATATACAACTTAGCGTTAACTTAAAGCTACTTTTTTTTCGGAACAAAAAAATATCATTAATATAGAGGTCAATATACCAGAGAGAAGGTTTACACTGAGTATCATTTATCTATCAATATTAGGCAATTGGTTTAATCACCATAAGTGAAAGAAAAACCATAGACGAAATAAAAGCCTAATGTTTGTGATATCTTGTTGAGTTAAATAGAAAAATACCTAATTTAGGGATAACTAGGGAGTCAGTGCTTACAGGGTCATTAACCTGAACATAATGCTACAAATTCCAAGAAACTCAACCAAAAGCAGCTATTAGTATCTCAAAAGCTAAGGAGAGATTTTTAAGTCATTTAATGATGGGGAACAAATGAGAATGTGTTGTTTACAAAGACAACAGGTCCGTTTTTCACCCTAAGTTTATTTGAGATCTTTAATGAATATCTGTTCACCTGATTTGATATTAATTTTTTGTCCTTTTCAATAGCTAATGATTCCTGCCAATAGCTAATGATTCCCAAAGTAATCATGGCAGAATAAAACAATTTTGTGAAACTGGGCATTTCTACCTGAGTCATATACAATTTTGCCAAATACACCAAGGACAACTATGGGTACATTCTCTTTTCCTCATCTTCATGATTTTCTTTCTTGATTTCTTATTTCAATTAATAAAACATATCTTTATCAATCCAGCAATCCAACAGATTACTCCTGTGACTTCTGATTTTTTTTCTTCATCCTTTAGAAGAAATTTTACTCTTAACCCAATAAATTGATATCTAAGATACCACCAAGGAACTGTTCATTTAATTCTTGACTACATTTGTCATCATTTCTTGCTGATATTATTTCTATGAGCTATTGGTATCTTAGTTTTTAGCACCTCTTCCTCTCCAATATCCACAGTAATTATCATCAATTATCATAACAAGTCTTTTTTTATGTGTGTAGTTAATTGTTGTTCAAATGAATGCATGACCATTTACAATCTGGTCTAATTCTCTACAGCTTCTCCCATGGGACTCTGTTATACCACATGTCTGTACACCTATTGCTTCTACTCATGTCTTCCCTCTTCCTAGAATTGTCTTCCTACCCCTTCTACACATAACAAAACAGCTGTCAATCTTCAAAGCTTAGTGCAAACAAACTCTCTTCTATGATGCCTTAAAATTTTAATCTTTCAATCAGACATTTTTTATTCCTTCCTCTGTGATTCTATCACTACTCAATAATAATGACATTCAATCAATAAAGATATTGATTGAATGGATTTTTCAGTATTGTCAAAGCACGCCCTAACTATAGAAGAAAGAAGTTTTTAAAATGAACATTTGCTTTAAAAATATTTTGGAAAAATAAACAAAGCTTATCTGAATAATATTAATAAAGGTACAACAAAAGTTATAGTCCTAACAAGAAATTCTTCATGTGATATGCAAATAAAATTAGAGAACAGGGCTGACTGAAATAATGATGATTCCACTTTTAAATTAGATTTGTCTTCTACCCTTGTGTGATCTATTATACTTCTAGACTTATCTAGATTGATTGTTATCACCTTTCTGAAATCAGCAAAGACATAACTCAGAATTATATTATTCATAACAGTCTCTGTAATTTCAGCAAGGATATAAATTAAAAAAATACTGCATTTCTTCATCAATACTTTTTATTTCTAGTATATCACAATGTACAAGAATAAGAAAAAATATATGGGTTGTTGTCATCAATGCTGTGTTTAAACACCAGGCATGGAAAAATATCTAAAATGTAATGTGTGTGTTAACATTTCTGAATAAAAATTAGGTTCTCAATAACATATTTTGACACATATGTTAAGTTCTAGCTTGCAGTTTGCTAAATTTGTGCCTCCTGAAAAAATAATATAAAAAGATAAATTGGCTTAATTTAAGAAAAATTTCTTAAATTAAAAATTTAAGAAAAATCTGAAAGACCCACCCTATTAAAGGAATATATTTTGAGTTTTTGAAAGTCATTTACATATGGAGTAATGACAAAATACTTTTTACTCTTTTCTTGGGAAAATGCTACATGAGAATAAAGCTATGAAATGAAGCAATTTACAGATCATATATGAAAACATGACTAAATTATCTCAGATGTTAAATTAACAATTCTTCCATGGTCATATATTTTACATGAAATACATTTTCTTAAAAAAACATGTTAGTATTAATGCCTATCTCCAGAATTCATAAATAATTTTACATGATAATTTTAAATCTTGTGTTTGATATGAGCTAATGGTTTGGTTTCATTCTTTTGAAGTCTAGATCTCTCAACATCATTTGTTGAAGAGACTTTTTGTCTATTGCGTATTTCTGGCTTTTGTGCATATCCTTATAGGTGTGAGATTTCAAGGATCTTTTCCAGAAATCAAAACTCAAGTGAGGATAATCACCATTGGCAATTTAATACAATGTGTTTTTATGTCATCTGTGGATGAACTGGATGAAAATAATGAAGACATCATCATGTTTTTGTAATTTTACACTAATAATTTGTTAATTTATAGTACAAGTGAGGGTTTAGTTTTCCCACTGGTATTAATTCTCTATTTAATTAAGTGAAGCTAAAGAGTAATCAATTAATTCAAAGTTATATTTGCCATGTTCAATTCAAAACCTTTTTGCATTACTACCTTAGTTGGTCTATAAATTCTCGACACAAAGATTTTCTAAATAGATATATTATTGAGAGAAAAAAAGAAGTCATAACTTAAATTAGAAATTTTCCATTTACTGGGTGGGTTTTATGTGAAGTAATCAAAGGGGAAGAAAGGTTCCAGTTTATCTGAGAATCAGTAGCAATATCTCTCAGTTATATTGACCTTTAGAGTGGAAGCTGTATTCTGCTTTTGAAAAAAAATCTAAAGATCATAGTCCTTGGACTGTTTCCTCTCCTATTTTGACCTCTCTGCCTTGGTGATGATGGTTCATGAGTACTGTGGTGGTTGAAGAATGATGGGAACAACACCTGAGGGGAGATCAATATTGTGTAAAAATAACAGCAATGTAAGGAAATAATAAATAAATATTAAAATTACATTATATCAGGAAATATGTAAAAAGAATAACCATTAAAATCTGTGAATTTTCTTGGAAATTGCTGACTAGAAATACTCATCACTGAAAAAAAAGTAGATTGCATGATTGCTACATCAATATTCTTCAAACAATATCACATTTTTTTCTGATAATCAGAAATGTATGAGGAATATACAATATTACAACAGAAGTGGAGGGAGGACTTATAGACTAGAACTCACACATTTTTTTCTTTTACAAAAAGAAAATAGTACACTGTACCTCATAATACCTATAAGATAAGTCAATACATAGCCACACAATGACTAGGAGAACATAAAAGCAGTTGGTTAAATTTGAATATTTTTGTTAGTTTTTTATTTAAAAATACAAGTTAAGAAGCCACATATGACAAATTCACAGCTAATATTCAGGTAGAAACCTGAAATTCTTTTCAATTAATTTATGTACATGATGAGGTAGTCTACTTTGACCACCATTACTCATATAATAAAAATCCTGAAAGTTATAATTAAAACAATTTGGCAAAACTTAAAAAAAAAGATATGAAAGGTATTCAAACTGGGGAAGAAAAGTGAAGTGTTTGGCATGATAATACATGTAAAAAATCCTAAAGTCTTCACCAAAATTACAATGATATCAATACAGTGAAGTAGCAGGCTACAAAATCAGTTTACAAAAATCTATTGCATTGCAATATATTAACAATGAAGCAGAAGAGAAAGACAACAATTCAATTTAAATTTCATGAAAGAAGAGTTAAATATCTACTAATTAACAAATAATTGAAAGGTTTATACAATAAAATCTTAAAAGACATTTAAATGTCAACGGAAAATTCATACAGGAAATTCAACCACTAATGGAATTACTAAAGTTTTTAGCATTCCTAGGAATTAGAGAATCAGTAACTAAAACATGAATGAGATACTGATTTCTTCTAAGAGATTAACAGTTAAATGTAATAATGTCAAGAGCTGATCATGAAGTCAGCATAGAGAAGCAGCTCCTCTCATCTAATGAAGAAACACTTAAAGAACAATTGGCAATGTCTATTGCATTTTATAGAAACATTCTCTCTCATTCAGTAATTCCACTTCAGATTCTTAGAATTTAGCTTAAAAAATGGTTCTATGTTAACACAAGAAGAAATAATCCTATATTATCATGAGAAAAATCTTGAAAATCAGGGTATAGTTGGAGAAAAAAGAAAAGCATCAATTAACATAAACAAATTAGAAGCCATAAATTAGAAATATGGGCATTATTTTACTGGCAACACTATAATAAAAGTGATTATATTTTTATTGTATCCTCTTTCCTAAATAATATATATATTTTCCATGACTCTGTGTGTGTATATGTGTGTGTGTGTGTATGTGTGTGTGTGTGTGTGTGTGTGTGTAAGTATATGAATGCAAATCTGGGACCTGTATAACAAACAACAACCATTGTAAAGACTGAGATACAGGTATTAAAATCAATAAGTATAGTGGCTTCATTGTAAACATACATCACTTCTTGGCCTTTTAGCTAAGATCAAGTGCATTTTAAATGTCCAACAATTTTTTAAAAATTTCATAAAAACTTGTTTATGTGGTATTTTATAATTAAATATTTCATTTAAAATTTAAAAACTAATATTAATAGCTTGCATATATATATATATATATTTACATATCCCAAACACCATGTTCTTAGTTGCCATTTAACTTTGGATCAGTATTAGAATATAGATGTTTCAATTTGAGATCATTTTTGTATGAATTTTAATTTTACCTATGCATTGAGAAGATTGTTTCACTTTAAATCATATCTCCTAAGAAACATTGCTGTAGCAATAGGTATTTTAAAATACTTTATGCCATTTTGGTCATTTAAAATACTAAGGTTCTCTTTGTTGGATAGTGATAATCTTTGGAAAATTTTGAGAAAAGTTAGCTTTGTTCCTATAATTACTTTTATAAGTTAAAAAGGAAAAAAATTTTAGGCTAAATCTATCCATAAATGCAGAAATTTCTTAGACAATCATTAACAAGTATATGTGGCACTTTTTTTGGCAAGTTCCCAATGAAATTCCAAACTTTGATGCTTTAATCACACTTTAAAGGAAAATGTAATATTTTGAAGATTTACTAATAATTCAAAAGAGGGAATCGATTTTCTTTCAATTAATAACAGAAATTAGAATTTTTCACACCAAATGTCTGGGTAGAAGAACATGTAACAATCAAGTTTTGTGAGAATTTTGATAAGGAATGAATATAATTGTTTTAGTTAATTTAAATATTTTCAATGCTATAACTTTACTGAGAACATCTTAATAATATTTATAGTATGTGAAGGCCTGCAGCAGGTGTTAATGCAATGTGACTTCTGCTTATTGCTCTGAATGTCAAAGTGGAGAAATTCAACGTTGTATGGGTAAAAGGCAGAAATAACTATGGTTCTCTTAAGGTAACCAAATGCCTTGTCATCTAGTTAGTAGTGTACATGAATAGATAAATGAGATTCCCACTGTCCCTATCTACTATCCGCGAAACCACAGGCAAGGGAATAACCTTGGTGGAATTGGATGGGAAAGAAGACATTGTTGAGCTTGACTCTATTCAGCATAGCGAACAGACATGAGAGGTGTAGAATAAGTGGGAGCCCCTGGTGCCTTGTCCCCATCCCCACAAAGGGGCAGAGTGGGCCCTACCGGTCTTGCAGGCCGCCATTGAAATACCACTAGTGTGATCATTTTTTCACTGACCCGGTGAGGCGGAGGGAGGTGTGATTCCCAAGGGGTTCTTGTTTCTGGCACCAAGTAACCTGACCATCTGTAGACACAAAAGCTCTAAATGAACATCTTGACCATATGATCCTAATGGATATCTATAGGACACTGAACACCCAAAGAAAGAAATAATCTTTTTCTCAAATGCACATGGATCATTCTCAAAAATTGAGCACATATTAGGACAAAACAAAAACATTAATAAGTACACAAAGATCAAAATAGTGCCAACTTTTTTCTCTAATCATAAAGGCATCAAACAAGAAATCAAAAATGAAAAAAAGCAGGAAGACTTCCAATACATGGAGACTGAATAACATGCTACTAAACAAAAACTGGATAATTGAGGAAATTAAAGGAGAAATTAAAACCTACTATGATCAAATGACAAAGAAGAAACAATGTTAAAAATGTCTGGGACTCAGTAAAAGTGGTTTTAAGAGGAAGGCTCATAGAAATACAGGCTCATATCAAAAGGCAAGAAATGAACCAAAAAATAACCTAAAATCCCAACTTGATGAATTAGAAAGGGAACAACAAAAAAATCCAAAATCCAGCAGAAGAGAGGAAATAATAAAAATAAAGCAAAAATAAATGACCTAGATATCAAAAAGACTATTCAGAAGATCAACAAAACCAAAAGCTGGTTCTTTGAACAAATAAATCAAATGGATAACCCCCTTGCAAAACTCATAGAGAAAAGAAGAGAGAACATTCAAATAAATGGGAACACAAATGAAAGAGGAGAATTTACAATGGACACAGATGAATTCCAAAGGATAATCAGAGGTTACTATGAACATCTATATGCAAATAAATACAACTTGGATGAGATACAGCTAGAAAGATACAGCTACTCAAAATTGAAAAAAAGAAGAAATATGGAACTTAAACAAACCAATCACAAGAAGCAAAATGGAAATATTCATCAAAATTCTCCCTAAAAACATGACCCCAAGATCAGATAGCTTCACAAACAAATTCTACCAGATATTCAAAGATGAAATAACACCTGAATTACTAAATCTTTTCCAAAAATTTGAGAAAGAAGGAAACTGCCAAGTATATTCTATGAAGTGAACATTACACTCATACCAAAACCAAATAAAGATAGCACTTAGAAAAACAGCTATAGACCAATTTCCCTAATAAACATGACACAAAATTTTTAAACAACACCCTGGCAAATCAAATTCAACAATGCATAAAAGACATTATTCACCATGACCTAGTAGGATTTATCCCGGGGGCACAGGGATGTTTCAACATCCAGAAATCAATTAACATAATCTACGACATCAATAAGGAGAAAACCAAACACCATATGATCATATAAATAGATGCAGAGAAACCATTCAATAAATTCCAACACCCATTCATGATAAAAGTCCTTGAAAAATTGGAGATCAAAGGGATATACCTCACCATAATAAAAGCTTTCTATGACAAATCTACAGTGAGTATCATCCTAAATGGGGAAAAAATGAAATCATTTCAATGAAGATCTGGATCCAGACAAGATGCCCACTATCTCCACTACTTTTTAACATTGTCTGGAAGTTCTAGCTAGGGCAATAAGGTAAGAGAAAGACATAAAAGGGTGACAAAGGGGAAAGAAGAATCAAACTATTATTATATGCATATAATATGATTATGTAGAGAACCTCAAAAAATCCACATAAAAATTACTTGAAACTGGTTACAAAATCAACACACAGAAGTCAGTAGTTTTCCTATATGCAAAAAATCAAGGAGAAGAATAAGAAGTTAAAACACCCCATTTACAACAATTTAATACCTGGGAATAAACCTAACAAAACATGTGAAAGGATTATACAAAGGAAACTCTAAAATGCTGCTAAATAGATAGAAGACATATGGAAAGACATTCCCTACTCATGAAATGAAAGAATTAACATCATCAAAATTAACATCATCATCCTACTAAAAGAATCTATAGATTAATGCAATTACTATAAAAATTCCAATGACATTTTTTAAAGAGATAGAACAAAAATTGCTGACATTCATATGGAATTACAGAAGTTCTTGAATATAAACAAAGAGAGAACAGAAGTATTACTATTCCAGACTCCATATTTTACTGCAAAGCCAGAGTAATTAAAACAGCATGGTACTGGTACAAAAACAGAAACATCTCAGAAAAAAAAAAGACAGAAATCAAATAGTTTCACTAATATATGGCATATAGAAAAAATAAGCAAAAGGCCAGGAGGAAAAGTGAAAACAAGCTAACAACTAAGCTAAAGTATACAACTGTGGTGGGCGTAGACGGAATGGGTGGGAGAGATCAAGGAGGGGAGGTGGTGGGTGAACCCCAGGAATACAAAGATGTAAAATATATATATGTAATATAATACAAATAATATTTGCAGTATAAACTATCCACTAATTGTACCAATAAACATAGCCTATAATCCATTATTCTATTTGGAAAATAGAATATTCTATTCTATTCTATTGATTAAATATGGATGGTAGAAGTGCTTTAGTAGTTACTCCAAGATAGTTTTCCTTAGACTAATTATAATTTAACACCTTTGGGTTTCCATTCCTGATTAGGATAATTGACTAAGTTTGGGTGTCAGATAAATTATAGAGTACTTTATCAGTTTTGTTTAATGCAGTTATACAGTGAGTATACTCATTTTTACCAAAAGCACACATTACACATTCATTAAATTTACTGATATTACTGTGGAGGGCTTGGAGTTCTTCACTATGTTCTGACTAAATAACCTGATACCCATTTCTTTTAGCTTAGAAATAATTTGATAATTTCACAGGCAACTTATTTTCTTATTATCTTCTAACAGTCAATACTCTTGGTTACAAGGACAATCCATTTCAAATTGATCTATGAACTTGCATTTTCAAAAATTCAGGAAGATAATGGGATCCAGAATTGATATAATCCTCACTCCATCTCAATCCTCATTCCATTATCCCATAAGGCTAGAGGAAGTTGTCCTCACCATATGTCATTTCATCCTCAACGTGGCATCCATTTTATAGCAGAATAGCTCTAGAGCATGTTACCATTAGTTCATCCTGATTGGAGAAAGTATGTGTATCTTAATTGTGAGTTGAGGCTCTATGTCTCATTTTGAATGAACCAACTTAACCACATTCTCTTTCTCACGATTACTGTTACCATAGCACACACAGATTGTTATATTTGCTATAGTCAGAGACTCATACTATACTTACTGTTTTAGATGGGAGTGTGTTTAAACCTTTGGAATTGCATGTAAAAACTAAGGACAAAATTAAAGAGGAAAGAATGGCAATAAGTTTTTAGAAGAAAAAAACCCACTCTAAAGGTTAACCTTCTACTGTCTTCCTATGAGAATTGTAAACATTCCGAAGACAGTATGGGATATATGAAATGATTGTTCCATACTCTTTCACATTGGAATTTTGTATATCACAAGAAGACAAAACCATTTTCTAGGTATTAATTTAGTGCACAACTGCCATGAAAAGATATTTACATAAAGAGCTCTAAATTTTCTCTTATGTTGGTCTTATGTTAAAATGGAAATAGTTACGCAAAGTACACAGTATTAGTCAAAATGTAATCAGCAACTATATTGGGAGAACAAAAGGAACACTACATACATTTTTCTCCAGAATTTACTTGTCTAATTAAGGTAGAGTCATTAAGGAAAGATAATTCACTTCTTCTAGTCTCTGAACTATTTTTAAAATTGATTTTACATTAAAAATTTTGGAATAAAAAAGTAGGATTTGATCATTTCATTATTTTCAATCTGGTCACCCAGTTTTACTTTCATTTTATAATTAATGCTTCCATCCACTCAAAACAAAAATTCACATTTTTCTAAGTTGTTCAAATAGAGTACATTTGTAATATGTCCATTTATTTGATTTAAATAATTCATGCCCAGCTAGGCATAAACTCTTATGTCAAGTTCCCCTTGCCTCTAGTAATGCAAAAAGAACAGAAGCTAATAATAATAGGTGTAGTCACATTTAATTACTAGAATTAATGTAAAGACTTTGTAATTACTTTCTACAAAGCTTTTTTTTTTTTTAATTCAATGAGAACAGGCCAGAAATGCAGCTAATTTCAGAAATCCTGTGACTGCTTGCCAAAGGTTTAAGCAACCGATGATAGTCAGGGTCACTGGGTCTCTGAAAAACCAAGGGTGCCTGCTAGTTGTGGGTTTCAGTAACACGATTGGGAATTTTCAATTTAGCTTGATACTTAAAACGACCAGTGGGAGTTTTCAATAAACTCAATCAATGCTGAAAACCAAGTGCTGCTAAAAACATGGGTAAACATTGATTTAAAGCTTCATGTCTATTCAGGAACTATTCTTGGTGAGATCTCTACCAACCTATTCCTGCAAAAAGAAGAGACTGCTAGGACAACACGTAAAACTATTGTCACATTTGCTTCTTGTCTGTGTTCTTAAGGGATTGAATTTTTTTGACTATATAGCATTTTTTTTTATTAACCATCTTAGAATGGAAAATCTCTTCAGGATTTTTGCCATGTTGCAGCATGCATACCTAATTTTCAAAATGGCTATAGTTTTTGGCCATGTAACAGGCAACAAATCTTATATTTTGAGTATTTCCATTGGTGTCATTTATGACTCTACCATCATTCAACTTATGTCTACTGAAATATATTTTGCTGATCTGGACATAAAATGGGCAGTGAATTGTGGCTGCCGATGACTCAGAAATATACTTTATTGTGAGTTAACTTTGGATGACTAAAAGAAAATTGTCAGAAATGCTATAAGTAGAAATTGTATATCATTTCAATGAATGAGGGAATAAACTAAAAGCAAAAAAGAAAAGAAAAGAAAAACCCACTTCCCAACCAAAAAATTATCACATGCAAAGTGATGGATTCAAATAAGAAAAAACAAAACTAAGACTTTTCCATTTCCCTTAATGTATATGAGTTTCTCATTGGCTATCGGGTTGGAAGGATATGAAAGGATCTGTGCTATTGGAGTGATTCACTGTAGGTAAAGTGACTATGTGAAAGTGAGTTAGACTCTTTGAGGAGTACCAGGAACTTCTGAGTAATATGGAGTAAATGCCAAGTTCACAGAACTAGATGGTAAACAGCATCATATTGTGGCTGGAAATCAGATTACAGTTGAGGCAAGATTGTGAAGAAATGAAGAGACAGGTCCAAGCATGACTGAGAGGTATTTAGTTGTAGTGTATTAATTGAACTCCTAGCAAAAAAAATGAGTGAACAAAAACATTGGAAGATGAACTTGGATATATCCATTTCAAATTCCAAGTTTCTTACAGGTTTAATAATAGCAGAGAATTTGCATCATTGATGGAAACTACTAAAAAATAGCCTGTCTGCAACTTAAAAAAAAACAAAAAAACAAAAAAACCTTAAGTAAACTGGAACTTCATTTTGAACAGTACTTTTTTCAGAGCAGAGACAAAATGGAATGGCTATTGTATAAATACTTAAAGATATGCCTGTATAGCCACTGATTGTTAATGTAGAAAAACATCTGGTAAAAGTATTGATTTACAATGAAAACAAGTTTTGTGTTCACAAACAGATTATTTAAAAAGAAAGTAGATTTGAAAAAGAATCTTCAGACACTAGTCATGATATACCATCAGTAACTTTTAGTAACCGGCCGTTGAGATCATTTTGACAGTGAATAAACATTCTCCAGTTCATGCCAATCATTATTTATGAGTGACTTTCCTAGATGAATGAAAGCATTGTGATAAATGAGTGTAAAACCAAATCATTAAACCACTGAATTTTCAAGGAGAAAGCTGTGAAACCCTGGGGTGCTACAAGCAACAACCCGATGTGCTGCGAAAACACATTAACTTTGGAAGGATTTGCTCCACCACCACCATTTGACCCTGAAAAAAAAACAACAACAACAACAAAACAAGCAAGAAAACAAACAAAACCCCACAGAGGAACTGAATGTTTCATCTTTGAGCAATACAACAATAAATGACTAACACTGTTAGGCACTCAAAGTACAAAATGCGTCCAAAGCTAGAGTAATTGACCATCTATAGCCACTATCCCCATGATAAAGTGCTGGAGAGGGAAAGTGGAAAGTGGTAATTCACCCACAGTAGTTATTTTGTCATTTTCATGGCTGGCTTTTAGGGTTTTATGGAAGAAATAGTAATATTATTGAAAATGTGTATTAGAAAACTTCAAAGTTGGATTATTAATAGTATGAGTCATTTGTTCTAATTTGATACCTTTCTAAGTGTTTCCTTTTAATTACTGAATTTTACACCTTTTTTTTTTTGTTTGTTTGTTTTTTTCACAGTGAAAGACACATATCATTCTACCATTGGGGATTAAAGTGGAAGACATGGCCATGATCTCTATATTTATTTGCAAATGGGTCTTCCCTAGAAAATAGAAGGAAAGCAAATTGTGCTACTTTATTTGTCTATCCTAAAAGTCTAGAATGACTTTTTATATCAACAGTGACCTAACCACAATGGGGTATTTTAATAAGAGAGGAATTTCCATAGGGAATGGCTAGTCACATAATCCAGATTTGGAATGTGAAATAGTTTGCTATATCTGGAGATATGCATTTCAAGTTTTTATGATCAGCTAGCCTGCTTAATTCTTACCGTAGACCGAGACAGGTTAGAAGTACTGTTACTGGAGTGCTTCTGTACTTAATACTTGCTTAGTAGATGGAATTCACTACAATGATGGGAAGAATTGGTTAGTCGTATGGAGCAATATTCTTGAATGTTTTCAGAAGGGGTCATAATCATCTGTATGAGTTTCTCCTAGGCAGCTGTAATGAAATATCATAAATTAGAAGGCTTATGCATAAGAAATTGATTATCAAACAGTTCCTGGGTGTAAGATTTGTTCTTTCCTAAGACAGTGAAGAGAAACTGTTCACAGTTTTCTAAATTGTTCACTTTCTGCACTCTTTTCTGTTCTTTGGTCGATGGTAGTATACTTCCGATCTCCTCATGCCACTTTCCATACGTCTTTATTTCTGTGTTCAAAATAACCCATTTTTTAGAAGACCAAGCATATTCAATTAGCACCCAACCCAATAATGTCATCTTAGTTTGATCACCTGCAAAGGCTCTTTCCAAATAAGATCATAATCACAGTTAAGCTCTGAGTTTTATATTTCAACATATTTTGAGTGGTACGCAGTTCCATGCTAATGCTATCCTTGAAAAACTGCCTGAGGTATGACATAGAGTATGCAGAAATGGAGTAATAGCACTAGGACCAGATAAGGTAAAAGCTGCCTATCCTCACTGATCTTGAATTAAGAAAGTGAAGTGGGAAAATGTTTGGAACTGAGTGGGAGAAAACCATTTGAACTCAAACATTCCACTCAAGTATAAGTGTTGGTAATGTACTGTTGGGAGGACTTGAGTTCTGAACTAATCCTGATGAAAAGAACTAAACAGAAAGTTTAATTTACACTGAATTAAGTAATAATTATTCTTCAACATTCATGATAATCTTAAAAATAATAACTGCAAGCGTACAGCTTAATATGTTGATTTCTAATTCAAGAATGCAGTTTAAAAAATTTTCTCATTTAAGAAAAATCAAAGTAGTTTAAACTCTAGTTTCTGACTTGAAGTAAACAAAATACAGTTAAAAATTTACTCTCAAAAGGTGGAATCTTTAGAAAGTAGGTAACAAAAAAATGTTTAATCTCAAAGTAAAATTTCAAAATTTCACATTCTAAAGAGAATACGTATTCAACAATATAATTACCTAATATTTAGCTTTGAGGTAAAAAAGTCTTTTTATTCTTTATTGAAGACAGTTCACTAAATGTATCATAGTTTTATAAAATTCAGTTTTTAATTTAGTGATACTTCAACTTTAAAAGCTTGAGTTTTATTATACTCTGGAGGAAAGATGGGGTAAATAAAATCATCTATAATAATTTTTTATCTTATGACTTTATGAGATACATCACTGGACCATGATTTTTTTGTTATTTTGCAATTATTGTGTTGATTTTGCCCATCTTCCTACTGACACTTAGGTCTTTAGTATATTCATCCAAATAACAATGTATCAATTTGAAAGTCCTAATGAAATTTTATAACTTTGCATGGAGACATTCAAATATTTAACCATGATATCCACTTGTGTCTTAATTCAGTTTTTCAGGGGTCTCCTCCATTCTAACAAATAATGTATACATTACTTATTTTGTTATGTTGTCTACAATGTGACTATTCCAAATGTGTTTCTTTCATTATCTGCTATAACTGTCTTACTGTCCTCCATGTCTTTTACATTACAAAAATTTTCCAGTTTCACCTTTTCCTGATTTTATGCTTAGCTGTGTCCAACCAATTCCAATTAGAGTGTTATTCTTCCTGTCTAGATCTTTACCATCTTTTCAGATTCAGCTCATGTTTTCTCCTTCATGAAAGCTTCTCATATTCTACTCCTGCATCTTAAAAATGGAATGGAGAATTATTATCTCTTCTTTTGTTACTAGGGTAAGGGGATCACCCTTTTTAATTTAGTCAATGAGAGTTCTTCTACCTGCACACAAACAAAGAGTTGCCCGGAGATAAAACTTTTGTGTGTGGTAAAGGTAAACACAGGTGTTTATTTACACATAGGAGAAGAGAAATCAAAGGAACCTAATGTCCACATCCCACAAGTGTCCCAAATAGAAAAGGACCCTGCTTTTGCTTCTGAGGTAGTTATGTGGAGACATAAATTCTGCAACCAATACAAGGCTAACTAGGGTTCTCTCTCTCTCTCTCTCTCTCTCTCTCTCTCTCTCTCTCTCTCATTCTCCTGAGTTTTGGGCAGTACAGCACTCTCATGAAAGCCTCTCCACCTTTATCCAGCTCCCAACCTTCAAAAACTGGAATGCTTGGAGCCCCCCAAACACTCAACAGCTAAAGCAAAACTGTCAGCTCCTGATTCCAAATGCCCAAAAAAGATCAGCTCTCCTCTTAAAGCTAGTCCAGTCTCTTCTATCTCCTTTTCGTCTGCCCTCCTCTGAGTCACTGCAACTTTCTCTTTATTTACCCTTTTCATTTTTCCCCTCCCATCATGAATCCTGATGATGGATTTTCAGCTACTTTCTGGCTTGGACCATCCCTACCTGGGCATTGGAATAATAATGTAGGGAGCTAATTAGCATAATAATGTTGACCAAACCCACTAGAGGTCCAAAACAAAGATCATCAGGCACACCATGGCTACTCCTTATTATAGTTCCCAATTGGGCCTTTGAGCAATAGGCATTTGAGTTAAGCTAGCATTTGTATTGACCAAGTCCTGCTTAAAATTTACAATAATAAGATAAAAGAAGGAAGTAACTTGGCTTCAGGTCATTCTTAAACTCTGTCTTCCAGACACAAGTAATAATGATGCCTAAGCTCTACCAACAAATACACTGATCATATTGGGGTCCCGGCTTCACTTTTTACTTAATACAATAGTAGTTTTCATAGATTTTATTTCTTCTATAATAATCACAGTGAAAACAACATTTAAGTAAACTAAGACATATTTTACTGTATTTTTGCACTGTTTTATGTCAAAGCTTCCTACCTAGCATGTTCTCAAAAAAATAATTGAATTAAACATTCGAAAATTTTTTAAAAAGGTAAACATGGTAAATTGGTTCATTGGTTTACAAACTTATTAAAAGATCTAACTGGATAATTTTGATGCTATATAGTGTTAGTGATATCCAGTAGGAAAACAAGCAAAATGGGGTGCTTAAATAAACTTACAAACAGGAGCATCTGACTCTTTAAAGTCAACCACTCAACAGGTTTTAGGTTGTCCCAGCCCATGCAAGTAGTAGTAAGACTGCTAACCTTAAAGAGAAGACAAAAACAGATTTACTTATTAAAAACACAAAACAAACAAGAGTTACTGAGCGTACAAGGACCCCCCTTTGGTAATTTTACCAACCAATCCAGTCTGTAGTCCAAAAGCTGTGCAGCCTGCAGTCATCTCACCTTCAAGCCTAGTGAAGGAACCAAGATGGCACCATTGCTCCTTCTTCCAAAAGCACAGCTATTCACTTCATGCTGGAAGAAGCCAAAATGGCACCATCTATCCTTCTTCAAAAGTAAGAGATTCAAATCCAGTGGGGAAACCAGGTTGGCATCTTCAATTCTTCTCCAAAAGGCACAGCTCTGGCATTCTTTCAGCTTCAATTCTAAAGTGGCCTGAAATCATCAAGACTCACTTGATACAGTAGCAGCAACCACTTCAGATGTCTCTTGATGAAAACAGCAACAGGGCAAGTTCTCTTCAGGTCTGCAGACAATTTCCAAGCTTTGTAGTTTCAAAGTTAAACCAAGTTCTCAAGTACCAAATTTCCAAGTCAGTTTACAGAAGTCACATGTTTCTCCAACATGCTTCTCTGGGCTCCCCATTAGCCCAGGCTAGGGTCCCTCAGCTGCACATGGCCGAGGCATCTTGGAGGCCTCTAGCTTCCATGCTCCTCTGCTCTCTGTACCTTCTCTTTACCTTTCTCTTCTCTGCCTTCTCCTTAAATTCCCTCTTACTGATCCCATCATGAGAAGACTATGCTTCCCTTCTCCAAGTCTCCACCCTCCAGGGCAGAATGACTGCTATTCCAGTGCAGCACCACCAGTGCTAGTCGCCACAGCCCCTCAATTTCAACACAGCTCCCTGGTCATTATGGTTCATATGTTGCTATTCTGGATGTAAGTTTCTTGGGAGTCACTGAGGAAGACTTTAGCAATTTTCCCATCATTGGTACATTGTGAGTTTATTAAGGAAAAAGACATTTGCATAGACAAAAACAGGCAAAGGCTCCATATTAAGGTTTATTAGAGGGAAAAAAGATGTCTGCATAATATAGGTAGATAAAGAACTGAATTTAGAAGTGGCAGGTTTAAGAAAAGAGACATCTGCATAGACACATGTGGGCAGTTTTAGAGATCTGCTTTTGTCAGAGCAGGTGGCATTCTTCGGAAGGGAACATTCCTTTGTGGAATTTTATCACTGTGACCTCTGGTTGGTAGGTTCTCAGGTAAGAAAGAATCCTTTCTGATCATACCTAACTCATTCCCTGGAAACTTCCATTTCAAATTTAATGAACGCCCCTACCACCTCTAGTTTTGTCTTTATCCCAAAGTTTTCTGCTCTTAAGCTTCTTGCAGTATCAATAATAAAATCTGATCATTGGATCTAAACCTCAACACCAAAAGTAAATATTTGCCACACAAATACTTTATCTTCAGTGTTGTGATTCCTATTCACTAAGAGCCAACATATATTTTATAATGCTTGGTCCAGACATAGGGTCTCAGAAAATACTGCCTGGATGAATTTCAGTGTCAGATTCTGGACCTTTGTTCCTTTTTTTTTTTTCTTCCAGACTGCAGGCATGCCTTAGTCCTGTGCTGACATTACCTAGAAGAAGTTACAATTAATTAGGTCACAGTTTATCTTATATTGGATTTATTTGAGTCTCTTTAATGAGATTTGAGAAGCACCCTTGTGTAATTATTCTCACATTTAGGAACCATCTGTTAGAATGGGTCACTTCTGCAGATGGCTAATCTCATTAATTTATGTTGAATCTTTCCAGCTCAATATGAGAGTGAAATTTTCCTACAAGTTCCCAGATTTTTGAGGAACATTTCATTTGGAGTCTTGAGCCACCTATGGTTTGGAGAAGGAACTAAATGTACTTTGATTATATGTAAATTTCTTTTACAATGAGAATGATTCACATCATAACTTAAGAAGTGCAAGTCAAATTGACTCCACATTTAACCAGCCAATTGTTACTCCCCATAGAGTGCCAGCATGCCATTTAGAAAGGTGGTAATTTGAGTCTTAATTAGTATTGACTCAAATGGTGACTCATGGTAAGTGTGCTCCTTCAGAAATAACACACAATGAGTTCAGCTGAATTCTTACATCTTCATTTAATTCTAAACATTGGACATAGCAGAATTGAGATCTGTGTACTACATGTTCACAATTATCTGCAAAGAAAAATATTTGATTTGCACATTTTCAACTGTTTTGCTTCATATAATGGTTGCATAGTAATGTTGAAAGCGGTCCTAATTGTATATTTCATGTAAATGTTTCTGAACACTTGCATGTGAGCATACAGGCTTACCAAGACCAGAACATCCCAGACTTTTAAACCAAAATAAGATAATTAACCCCAGTTGGTCAGAACATGACATTATCTATTATCTATTTACTTATCATAAATGTGGGAAATAGCTTTCTAGAGTTATTAGAATCGAAATATGTTAGAATCGAAATAATCTTAGTGACCACCTTAATCACTTCACTTTTCAATATGGAAGTATGAAGTACTATTAATACATGACCAAATTGCCAATTATGGGAAAGCAAGAACCATAATCAGGTGTTCAAACTGTCAGAAACTTTGTGTGTGTGTGTCTTTAATATTTATTAGACTTTTTGGGAGCAGTTTTAAGTTCATAACAAAATTGAATAAATGCACAGATGTCCAATATGCTCCCTTACCTGTATATCAATATTCTCACCATAGCAGTGCATTTGTTAGAATTTATGAACCTATATAGACAAGTCACAATGATTATAATTCCATAGTTTTCAATGGAGTCAACTCTTGGTATTTTGAATTTTAAAAATTGAAAATATGTATAGTGGCCTGTTACTATGTTACCAATATAGTCTAGAACTGAGTATTTTTACAGTTCTAAAAATTTCCTGTTCCTAACCTACTTATCACTCCCTTTCCTCTAGCTCTTGGCTCTTGACAATCAGTTATTGCTTATTCTCTCAAAACCTTTCTACTTTTTTTTTTGAAAATAACATATAATTGATTACACAGTGTACACATTTTCAGATTACTTTCTTTCATGTTACAAGATGAATTAAAGTTTTCCATTTCTTTATTCTTGGCTTGTTTTTCCTTAGTGTTGACAATATTCCATTTTCTGGATGTAATGGAATCTTGGTTGCTTCAAAGTTTTGGCAAGTATGAATAAATCTTCTATGGAGATTTGTGTATAATTTTTTGTGTGGACATAAGTTTTCAATTCATTTGTATAAATACCAAGGAGTACAGTTGCTGGATACAAATATCTTAAGCTTTGTAGTAAACTGTCAAGTTGTCTTCTAACATGTCTGTACATATTGCATTCCCATCAGCAACAAAATAAAATTATTGTTGCAACAGATCCTTGTCTCCATTTGCTGTTGTCAGTGATCTAGATTTTTGCCATTCTAATAGGTATACAGTATATCTCAAAGTTGATTTGTATTTCTCTGATGACATATGATGCATTTTTTATGTGTTTTTGCCATTTATATATCTTCTTCAGCAAGATGTTTATTGTTTGGCTCATTTTTTGATCATGTTGTTTTTCTTACTGTTATAATTTCTTTATATATTTTGAACAATGGTTCTTTTTCAGATAGGTGTATGCATACATTTTCTTTTAATATATGTGTTTTATTTTTATTCCACTGACAGTGTATTTTGCAGAGCAGAATGTTTAAAATTTAATAACTGCTTCTTATCATATATATATACATATATCATGACTATATTTCTTATGCTGTATCTAAAGTTATCACAATACTCAAAGTTGTTCAGTTCTTCCAGCAACTTTTGTTAGAACATTTGACTCCCTTGTGTTTCCTTTGTTCATTTTTCAAGACTTAATTGAATATATTTATATGGGCCTATTTTTGAGCTTTCTGTTTTTTCCTATTAACCTATTTATCTATTCTCTTACCAGTATAATACTGCTTTTATAAATGTAACTTCCTTAAAAATTACGTATTGCCATTTCAACTTTGTTCTTTAATATCATGTTGGCTTTTTTGCCTTTCCATATATACTTTAGAATTGGTTTGCCTTTATTACAAAATGAGGTTTATGGATTTTACATTGAATCTAGAGATCATTTTAGGAGGTACCGATATATTGATAATATTGAATATCCCTTATCCATGAACATGACATTATTACAATATCTCCATTTGCTTAATTTCTTTATTTTCTTTTGCATTGGTCTATCATGTTCCTTATGTAGATTTTATACATACTTTGTTAATCAAATTCATAGATGTTTCATTTTGTGGAAAAGAAATCTAAATGCCATATGGTTTTTATTTTTTATTTCAAATTCCATATAGTTTACCACAGTTTAATTGTTGACATAAAAAAGTGGTTGGATTTTTTCTATAACCTTATGTCCTATATATGTCCTATGACATATTTGCTTTATTCTCAGGAGTTGTTTTTTTTTTTTTAAAGACAGTATTTTAGAACTCTCTACATAGATATATCATCCATGAAAAGGTTTTGGTTTTTTTCAATATGTAATCCTTATTATTTCCTTTTCTTGCATTGCTGCTTTAGCTATGATTTGCAATCTAATGTTAAAAAATCATGGTGAGAAAGAATATTCTTCCCTGATTCCTGATCTTAATGGAGAATCTTGGAGTTTATCACCATTGTGTATGTTAGCTGTAACTTTTGTTCAGAGATCTTTATCAATTTGAAAAAAAAATCTAACTTTTCTACAGGGTTAATAATTTTTGCTTTCTATGATAAAATGGATATGAGATAAGAAAGACATTAACAAAAATAGAAAGTTCTCTTTAGCCTGTTGTGTAAGTGAATCAGTGTAAGTATAGACAGATAACTTGATTCAGATTTTTTGTTGGTCCTGTGTGAAGCTTTGCCAATTTGGGAGCAAAATTAAAGAGCATTTGGGATGTTCTTTGGTATGCTCATTAGAATGATTTGCTAATTCCTGGAAGTTCTTCTTGAAAGCCTATGTGTTATTGTGCTCTTGTTGCCTTGGGTAAAACAAATCATAGACAATTTTGATCTAATATAACCTAATATAACCTACAGAAAGGAGCAGTCAAATCACATGTTCAGACCTAACAAATGAGAGGAAGACTCAGATTTTCCCACAATATGGGTGGTAAATATTCCTGACCAACAGAGGAATCAAATTCAGAGTTCAAGATTAACAAGTTTTTTAAAGTATCTCTATATAATAGCTAATAATGTTAAAGTTTATTAAAATATTAAAAATTGGTTTCTATCTGTTCCCCAATCAACTACAAAATTTGTAATTACTGTATTAAAATTAGCATTTATTGATGCTAGTGTTTGAAACCAAATCTTTGATAACTCCTTTGTAAAATCCTAGTTGAACAACAGTGGGATTATAAAGAAAGGAGAGAGAATGTGTGAGTTTTATGTTGCTGAAAGAAGTCATGCTATTCCTGGGTGAAAGACAAAAGACAGCAATGGCAACAGTCAGAATATTGGCATATTCTTGTATATATTCCCAGGGTCCTAATATATACAGGTAACTGTATATATGGTGAGTTAGTCTTGTTACAAAGAGTTCTGAATTTTGAGGCCAGCATTTTTCAAATAGAAAATAAGCCTGACTTTTGCTGCAATAGGAAGCGTGATCTTTGTTATAATGAAGAGCAAATATGAGTCTTCTTGTCCCTGGACAGAGACAATAACTCCACATTCCAAGGATTTTTCACTACACAAACATCCATGAAATATGGAAGATGGGTATATGGGCAGGGGACACTTGGAAGAGAGACATGGAGAGACATGTGGCAGTAAGACATACTTGCTTTCTAGCTTTGGACTTGCACCAGGGACTTGGGGAACATGGAAGGAGACACATAGAGTTGAGGTATTGAAAAACACTTCCAAGAGATGTGGGTGAGAAGATGTGGGGAGACCAACAATGTGGGTACTTTGATTTATACTTTGATTTTCCACTTTTCACCTTATTCCTATGGTTCCCTACGAGAAGGTGACTTAGACGTATAGTAAACTTTTGGGCCTCAGCAGCATTTTTTAATTCCATCTTGTTAGGTTGGGTGTTTACCATTGAAGGGATGGATAACTCTAGATCTTTCATTAAGAAACTATTGTCTTTTTTTTTCTTTTTTCACTCTCCATGATAATTCTTTTAAAGTTATTTAATTCTAAAAATAGATGTTTTATGCAATATGCATGATATTTTGTAATATGCATGTCTCTGCTGCTGGAAATAAAATAAAAAATATGACAGATCATAGATATTTGTCTCCCTCATATATTTTTTTAGACTTTTACTACTTCTGTAAGATACATTTTAGCATTGTAATGGGATATTGCCAGAGGAAAGTCAACTTTCTTTCATATAACAATAATTTAATGTACAAGTATTATAAACATATCATAAATAATAGTTACATTGAAAATTAGTACAGAGATCTACAAAATTAAAATTTCATTTAGTCATATACAGACACACAAAGAGAGAAATATACACACACAAACACACAGACACACCATGAGTTCATAGACTTTGGTTCATACTGACTGTATTCCACATAGGCAGGAATGGTTAGAAGACAGTGATACTGTGCTTATACACAGTGACTATCTGAGGACATTTTTGGTTGTTGCAGCTAGGAGAGGATACATTCAGAATCTAGTAGATAATGGTCAACATTCTTGTAAAACACCCCTTCATACCCAGTAGAAGCTCCTACAGTAAAAAAAAATCAGGATGCCTTAAATATCAATACAGTTAATCACCTTTAATTCAGTACTTAGCAAATGCTTATTATAATTATATCTACTATGTGTACAATTCTTATGTATTTATTTTTTGTCATTCCTTCTACTATTGATATGTTTATATTTTGAGAGAAAGGTTTCATTAATTTCTTATGAGTTCTTAGTGTGAATTGCTAGCCAGCAAATCAGGTGATGAAAGACTGTCAATTTGGAAATAATTTAAAATGTACAGGAATACAAATGAAGGGATGTTTGACTAATAAAAACTTTTCACTATAGAATTAAAGAGCTAAGCTTGACTCAGAAAGAGATTCATAGGAACTAAATCTTAGAGTTGTTTTTTTATTATTAATTGAAATGTACCTTTTAAAAAATAGTCCTGTTTTCTCAAGAACCTAGAGACTATTCCTATTATTTACTTGCTACATCAGATGTTTTATGATCTGTCTTGTATTTATTAACACTTTAATTATTAAATATTTCTCAGTATATCATATTTTAACATAGAACACCACACTTTAAAATTTATTCTATTCAGCATATGTATGTTTAGGCAATATGTTAAAAAAAAGTCATTGGTAGATAAGTTCACAGAAACCAAAATTCAAGAATAAAAATAAAATTACCAATGACTAACAATAGTTTGGCTGCAGTTTTAGTTACCTAGAAATCTATAGTTGCATGCCTAATGGTAAGTATTTAAAGCAGGTATAGGTTCAGAGTGTTAATCCACTTAGAAAACAATCTAATTGCTGTTCCTTCACATTGAAGCAGTAAAGCCTCATTTGAATCTGGCAGTCCATCTATTAATCTCTTTGAAATCTGAGACAAACAAAGGAATCAATCACCATCTCACAGCAAGGACTATGAGTTTCAGGGATTCTTGCTAGGCTTCAAAATTGAATGTGATCACCACTCTAAAGTTGGAGTTCAAGTACAGGTAGAAAGAAAAAAAACATAGGTGATCGCTACTACAACATAAATGGATTTGTCCACAATTAATTACTTTTAATTAATAAATTTGGAGGATGATGTTGCTTTACAACATTTTTGTGATTCAAAGTTTCATACCTCTTCTGATAAAGGTTTCCGCACATCACATCTACCATCATGGCAGGCATAATCCTCCACTGTAGTGGCTCTCTACCTCCACTTTCCTGTTCTGGTAACCCAATTCTAAATTCAGATTTGTATGATTTTGTTTGTTTGTTTGTTTAATTTTATCTGTTCCTTTATTTCTCTATAATCCACATATACTCTTTACCTCGCATCTTTATTTTCTGAAATTATAAAATATTGAAAGTTGTAGATGATTTTTTCCTTATCTTACACTCTGTGTCTTGAGAACTTTTTTACTTTTTTTAGAAAATTGATAAAGTGACAATTTGCATGTGACTTACTCTGGATGTATTTAAACACTTCTGTTCTTCTAAACTTTGATGGTCAAATGAGGAGACATAGTAGATTGTACTTTGCTTTTTAAAAATTGAGTTCTTTAGGAATTGTTAGCATGTTGTTAAGTTGTGGAGACACAGCACTGAGGTCTATGGATAGTCAATAAAGTGTACTTAAAAGTTAAACTGTTGTGAATTATTTTGAATCAGATACATCATTAAGGTACTTATACACTGTTTTATTGTTTTACTGATCCTATACTAGAAACATATACACTGTTTTATTGTACTACTGGTCCTATACCAGAAACATTTTCAGTTATTGTTATTTCTTTTTTGAACTTTGTTTGGCAACATTAGGAAAATTGGTTTATAGCACAATTTGCCTTAAATTCCTTCCAAGCATATTTTTGTTCTCCAATTAAATATATGATTATAAAAAATTGCAATTTATCCTCCTCACCAAAATCTGCACAGATACGTTAGCAGTTATAGATGTTGGCTGTAAACAATTAACAGATGTTTTCTTCTGAAAAAGATATTTTCCAAGCAAATGTGAACTTCCTGCCAGGGAATGTCCACTTTGTGTTCTCCATCTTCTCTCTGTCTATGCCTTACTGTCATGGAGGTATAATAAATAACCATCATTGTAGCTACCTGGGAATTTGTGGTATAATTTGTGGTTAAGAACTCCCTCTGCAATTAAATTTAAGCTGTTCCCTAGCAGATACCACATTATTTAGCTGTTTTCCTTCAACTTTATCTTAATTTCCTCACTTCCTCTTCTGAGAGTTTATGTCAGTTAATTTCCTTGACAAAAATCCCCACTTCAGGATCTGTTCCTTAAAGACCTAAAATTCCTGCTAATAGAATCAATGATACTTATTATTTATTTTATTTTATTATTAACACAATTATCTGTCATCAAGATATCAATAGCTTGCATTAAGGTACTATTGGATGCATTCAGATGGTATGACTGTAAACTCCATAGCTTGCATTAACTGGAACATTAGGCACTATGTAATTTTCTAAAAGTTTCATATCACCTTGGACATTGTAAATGGTAGATGCTGTGATTTTTTTTTTCTGTTTTGCAGTTACATGTACTAAAGCAAACAGAAATTAAGTAATTTTCAGATTGAATGAATAAGAAAGTGAAATACAAGCTGCAAGTTTTCATGAAAAATAAATACATTTGAGATTTAAGCCAGTGCTCACATGGCACTTTAGATACCAGTTATGATGAAAGGATATGCAAAAGGTGCTATAGAGAAAAATATATAAAGAAAGATTGAATTGTGTGTGTGTGTGTGTGTGTGTGTGTGTGAACATGTTTGCTAGTGAGGAGTGGGGAGGTGCTGCTTTTTTTTTTTTTTTTTCAACTTTTACTGGTAAGACGACACAAGAGCTGAGGCGTGAAACATATTAGGAAGGATATAACCTATGCAGATATTTTGTGAAAATAATGTTCTAGGCAATGAAACAGCAAATACAAAGGTTCTGAGGTAGGGGAAGGTTGGTGTACTAAATGGCATAAAAAGAGGCTTTACTTACTGCATGAGCAAGAGTGAATGGAAGAGATTGAAAACCCAAAAGACTTTTTGTTTCACTCTGGATGGGATGAAACACCAGTATGAACATTACAAGGGTATACTCTGGCTTTGATTTCACCAGGGTCCCTAAGGTTTCTGTGTATTGTTTAGGAGCAAGAAGAGAAGCAAACAAAAATATTAATATATATATAATAATTATTATATAATTATATATTATGAATTATATATTATTATATATTATAATACATAATTATATATTTTAATTATTATATATTATGTCATATATTATATATTATTATATAAAATAATTATATATAGTATATATGATATATTATTATGTATATGATTATTCAGGAGAAATAGAAGAATAGACGGAAACTTCCATCAATGTGAGGATTCTAACACCACAATTCTAGTGTTTGTTTTTGTCCCACATCAAGCAATTCTGACACACGCTGAATCTTCTACAATACAACTAGATATGGATATTATCTGCTTGGACTTGGGTCACATCCCACAGGTTAAAGATTCAGTTTTGTGATAATGTCCTCCCACCACTTCTGACCCTAATTGCCAGTCCAGGTTGTCAACTGTACTTCTGACCAGTTGGCTAAAGACTACATGTACCTATAGCATCCTCTTGGTTTGATTAATTTGCTGAAGAGTCTCCTAGAGCTCAGAGAAATAATTTTCATTATACTTCTACTTAAAAGATTTAACTCGGGGGTAGTATGAGAGATGAATAGGGTCATGTATATGGCAAGGCATAAAGCATTTCCACACCCTTTTCAAACTTCTCATTCTTCCCAAATCATCATGTGTTCACCAACTCAGAAGCTGGTATATTGGGAACACCAAGTCATTACTTTTAGGTTTTCTATAGAAACGTCTTTACTATTATCACATTTTTTTTTCTTTGCTGATTGAATTTAATCTGCAACCCCCTTTACCTTCATGGAGGTCATGAGGGCAAAACAAAAATGTCCTAAGCCTCTATGCACAAGATTGATTCTCCTGGTATCCAACCCCATACTTCGATGACATAGAGTCTTCCAAAGTCACCTTGTTATATACAACAAAAGACAAATGACAGGCTCCTTTATCATTACCATCACTTTGAAAATTCCAAGGGTTTTAGGAGCTGGGTGCCAGAAACATGAATGGCATCTTATTATAAATCAAAAATATAACAAATGTGGTGACATGGAAATTATGATGAGAAATCAGATTCTAAATATATTTTGGATCAAACTTTTAGTTACATCAAGAGTTAAATGAAATATTTTCCTACTGAACCATCCCTGATCATTTCTCTAAGGAAGTACCTGCCAATGTTGAGATGAAGTCTTAATAACTTTTCTTGGCCTAGAGATTGAAATATAGAACTCAGGTTATGGCTGACTGCCAGGATCACAGGCAAGATAGAATGAACTCAGTTTTATAAAATGAGAAGAACTAGGACCTGGGATATGGGGCAAGTTGGGGTTTAAAAGAGACAGAGTTTTGAATGGGGAGCCAGATGACAGAATGCTGATTGCTTCATCAGGGATTCTTCCTCACTGTTTCTGAAATCTTCAGTGTTCCCACAGAATTCTTGAGGTGATTGAATTTCTTGCAGAGAGGCAGCTGTTTTAAAACTAGGTTGACACCAAGATATAGCTAGACTGCATCAGGGTCAAAACAGTAGGGAGACCTCCTGTAGACCTGGGTTATTACAAACTTAAGAAACACTCAGTGAGCTGAGTTTATTAGTCATTTTCATAAACTGCTTGCCACCAATTCCCACTCATTACTATACAGAAATACAATGTGGTCTATTATTTCTATAGTTAATATTCTGGAACATTTACATGTCTTTCAAGTGGGTATTTATAACTAGATGTTGCACCCTTTCGACTTTCTGATATCAGTTTCTTACTGTGCTCACCACCCCATCTTACTTTCTTCTATCTCAGCTAGAAAGGGACTCAGAAAAGTCAGGAAAGAAAAGTTTCCTATTGTTTTTCCTTAAATTTGGATTATTTACTTATAGGAAAAAATTATGATATGAAAATGAACCTAGACTAACACCTGAAGCATGGCACACAGATTTTATTGGAATTGGGGTTAAGCAAGAGGTTTTCAAAATTAGAATTTCTGGGAAATACATGTAGATGTTTGGATAAAACATGGTAATACTTAAAATTGTTCACTTGGTACTTCTATTAAGATAGAGGGAAATTCACAGTGGAATTTAACTAAAATAAATGAAAGAAAAAATGAAATTTAATGAAAATTTTTTATAATCTAAACATCTTTATGCTGTTTTATAAGAAACTTTAAATTGAGAAAAACAGACGTTTACAGCAAAAATATAACTATGTAGACTTTCAGCTTGATACTTGAGCAAAACAAAATGACAAGTCTAGTTAACTTTTAATTGTGATTTGCTATGTATGAGTTTAATCATTTGCAATATAGAACTTAATATATCTCATATATAATCTTATACCTCTAGAGAGCTTATAACAACTTATGATTGTGAGTGGAAAAAAATGTTCTTAAATTCTTTAAAGAAATTTTCAAAAGTGGTTTATATTGGTTTATTTTTAAATGAAACATCATGTTGTAGAGAAAAATTTTATTTTTATGACATATTAAAAGCAGCAGGAGTATAGAGTATGCATAAATTCCAGTCACGTTTATGTTGATTATCTCAGTGAAATCCAATATCACAATCACATCATCAAATAATGAGATTCAAGAAAGCATTATTGTTCAAACAGGTAGCTCAGTAGGATCAAAATAAATGTGAAAGAGTACAACAATTGATTTCCAATAATAGTAAGAATGTAACAAATAACCTTTGCAGAGGGACAGGATGATATTCTATATAAATGCTTTTAATTTAATATAAAAAATTCCCTATTACCTTTAGAATGATATATCACATTTTGGAAGTCACAGCGGTAGTTCAAACCAACTTAAAAAAGTGCAGTACCATTTATTAGCTCACACATAGGGGGAGCCTAGTGGGTAGTCTGAGACTACTGAAGCAGTTCTAAACACTATAACTTTTGCTTTTATAAGAAGATGCCATTTTAATGCTTTGCCACTTACAAAAAACATTTAAAGTGGGTATTCTATTTATATACAGATATTACTACTGTCAGTGAGGTGAACAAAATCTAATTTTGTTATAATGTTATTGGAAGAAAAAGAAAGCAAAATAAAAAGTCCATAATAAAAGCATATCTCCTATTATACTTTTTCTTCCCATGTGTACTATCTAATAGAAATCTGACTACCTAATTCTTGAATAAACATTTTATTTTTATATTTATTTTTTCTTACAATAACTGGAATGCAGAATTAGGAAATAAGAGAATAATATCTTTTTTTAGTAATTATGGAGAATTATTACCAATACATTGTGTAGTGAGTATACTGACTTTCATTTCATTTGATAACAATTACAGCCTTGCACACTTGTTACTGATTAATTCACAGTGACTTTAAATATGTTGTTCCATTTTATTAACTCTAAAAAGTATAATTAACAAAACATTACAAAAATTATGCATTGAACCAAGTAATGAAAGAAAATGAATAATGTAGAAAAATTTTTATGTAAGAGTTTGATTCCATAATAATTTCATGTATATTCATTATATTTTATCTATTAATCTATCTATTATTTATCTAGCATCCATTTATCTACTTGAACCTTTATAAAACAGTACTTTTTTTGATGCTTATGGGTTTGCCAATCCTGAGTATGTAATGCAAAAGAATCTCTTAAATGTTTGTGCTCTCTAAGGTTTCTAGATAATTGTCACCACTAAACTAAATAAACAGTAATGGAAGTTAATAATGGAAACAAAAAATTGAAAGGGAAAATAGAACGCAGAGAAAGGAATAAGGCAAAAGGAAATTAAGAGAAGGTTAGTGAGACTATAAATGTGATGTTATGTAAAGTGAGGATCAAAGGAGAATCTTCTTTTTAATGATAAGTTAAAAATATCATAAGATTTTTATTCAAATATTTTTTTCAGTAGCTAAATTTCTAAATCAAAAGCATGCGGATTTATACTATAGCATTTTAGGATATGATGGCTTATTTTATTGTAATGTTATTTTCAAACGATGTTTTATTTTTCCAAAAAGTAGAGGAAAGAGAGGAGTATGGTTAGCAGAAATTAAATCTGCCCAAAATATTGAAGTTTCATATTGTGAGGTAAATATATATATATATATATATATATTTCATATATGGCAGATTTAATTTATAGAGGAATATATTTTAAGATCAAGTATAAGGTGAAATTAATAACAGGGGGAAAGACAATGATTGAGTGATAGAAAAAGAGAGAAGATGCTTAAACAACTCCCTAAGTGAGTTCTGAGTTCTGTATACATGAGTTATTTGATTGAAGACTGAAAGGATCAAAAATGTGAGAAAAAAAGAGATAAATTTAGACTGTCTGAAAACAGTTAAGCCTGGAAATAATTAAGATATTTAAAAAGTAGTTGTAAAGAATTAAGTATTCTAAAATATTCTGAGGAAAATTGATCACTAAAAAAATGAACTGAACATGAAATAGAATAATCAGAAGTTAAATAACTAAATTAGGTGTAGCATTCCTAATTCAAGGAATGGGTATCAAACTGGAAGATTAATACAGATTTTTTATTAAGTAGAAAATGATTCAACTTGATTTTTGCCAAAGAACAGTAATGAACAAATAAGTAGCCAGTGTTAGAAACTTATTGGTACATCTTTTGGTTATAGACTTTTAGAAAACATGTACTTCAATATTAAAACATTCAAAGAAAAGTATATTCTATGATTGAAAATCAAAAAATACCAGAAAGTCTATCATTTCTCTTAGATGTTACAGATAATATGTCCCACCCATTCAGTTACCAGTTCATAAAACATGTGTCCAGGTCTGAAAAATATGTTATGTGTTTTTTTTAAAGACTAGAACTCAGGGCTAGTATTTCATCTAGTACCTGCAGGATTTGCAGTGTTGAATGTTTACTGTTTATAACAGTCTCACAGCTGCTTCAATATAATGGCCCTCAAACACCTAACCATGGGTTCAAAATATGCTCATCTGCTACTCTTTAAATGTGCAGAAGTATTGACACCCTTGCCAGTGTGATATCATTTCCTTTTTGGATTTGTAATGCTTTATACTACTGGAATGACAAAGCAGCAATATAGCATGAAAGGGGCTTTCTGAATGGTATTTTTACGAACAGAAGCAATGATTTATGTATCTTTTTCTAACAAGTGACCTCTTAGAATTGTCAATGAATGTAAAAAAGAAACAATAATCCTGTTCTCAATTCTCTATCCCTGCTATACTGCCAGTGCTATTTCTTCATGGTGTAATTTCTCTGTCCATTTAGTCTTATGTGCATATGATCTAATGTGTGTGTTCAGAATGCTCTGCTACATTCGTGTGAGAAATGATATAAAAAAACTCAGAAATTTGCAACCTAGGTATTTATATTTGGTGATGTCAACTAATTTGAAAGGAGTACATGAATAGAGATTAACAACATCTAATGCCTGCTTTTGAACACTTGTTTAATCATCTTTACCAATAAAGAAGCTCTGTTGAATCTTCTGCACCACATTTTTCAAAATTGTAGGTGTCCATTTAACTTTCCAGACAAATGCTTTAGTTTCTTATCATTGTAATTATTGCTCACTTGTATGCATGTGCTTTTCTGTTCTCTTTCTTCTAGCCTACCAGCTAGAATTCAATGAATTTATGAATAATTTAATGAATTATTTCTCTCTTTGCACATACTGGGTCTATAGGTTATGTGTTTTTTGATATAGACCCAATATGTCCTTGAACATACTGGATCTGTAGGTAATGTGGGTCTATAGGTTATGTGCTATAGGTTATTAGCTTTTTTAAATTATTGAAAAAATAATTTTAATAAACTTCATGGTAAAGCATGATTCATAGCACAATTGTGAATACCTTCATATAGTCATAACCTCTTCCAGTATCAAAATTCCTCACCAGATTGATATGCTTACTACTGTTATTGAACATCATCACCCAGAGCCCGTAGTTTACATAGTTCAATTTTAATATTGTGCATTCCATAAATGTAGATGAATTTATAATGATTATATCCTTTGGAGAATATTATACAGTTAAGAGCAGAAATATGTAGATTAGATGAAATTCTTGCAAAGGAATCTTTGGAGAACAGGTAAGACTTTGAATTGCAGTGTTCCTTTTTGATGCTAAAACAATGTGTCAGTAAACCTTGGTCACTAGAATTTAGGTCACCATCGGAAAAGTAGGGGCTGTGGAAGAAGGGAAATCTTGTATTGGGTAAGCGTTTGCTCAACAGACATAGAAATTTAAGAGGGAAATCATCAAATACTTTATGATTAGTCAAATTATGATCTATGTCATCATTAAAAATGCATGAGATAATTATAAAGCAATAAATAGACATACTTTTGTATGCAGCATATAAAATCAAGAAAGACTGATCAAAAAATGGGAGCCTATTTTTAGGGAGGAAATAAATCCAAGAATTAGAATTAGTAACCAACAAATTTGCATACATGAGTACTTTTTCCTTATTAGGTATAATTTCTTAATGATAGTTATCCTTCATTTTTATTTAATTTTTCCTTTATGGTTATTGTCAAAATTATTACTTTCTATTCTCTCACTTACTGGAATTAGCATAGAATTGTAGGATTCTAATTGTATCTTACTTAGAGGAATAATTGATCAGCCCGTCTTGGTTCCAACTTAAAGCTAGTAGTGATAGTTGGGTTATTAGGATAGGGTAGGAAAAGACAATTGAGTTGTATTTACTTTATATATAAGAAGACACAAATTAGTTCAGTGAGGTGATGGACAGTTCTCAAAGAGAACATCAGCTGAATGAGAAGTTTAAGAAGTGTTTATGGAAGTTTTATAATAACATTACCATTGTGGAATTGAAAATTAAACATGTAATAGAAAACACAGATATTATAAGTGCTTTAAGTCGTATTTATAGCAGAGGTGTTTTCTTTCTTTGTCAACATGGAAAACCTTTCTGAGTCTTAATTCTGAAAGCAATATTTATGGATTCAGTTTCTCTTGACAAATGAGAGTTTTGTTTTCAATTTATCTAAAAATTCAATTAAGAGTGGGATTTAGTTTTTATACAATTGATTTGATGATTTTAACATCCAGTTATCCAAAATCACCAATTAATTCAGGCAAAGAATAAACTTAGTTGGCCCAATTATTTTGACCACAAATAATAAATATATTACTAAATTTTAAAAGCAGCTGAATCTGAGATTCTATGAGCTACCATAAAACCCATGATTGTTATATGAACAGGCATATAATACAACGTGCAATAAAGAACTAACCGTATAAACATAGGTATCCTAACTTTTAACTTGAAGCTGTCTTATTATTAGAAATCTATGTGATAATAACTATGAAGATATATTTGAAATGATGTTATATTTTAGTAATTACACTTTATACAGCAAATGATTTTCAATAAGTGATGTTTGCAATGGTTTGAAAATTACATACATGAAATGTATGTAATGAAAATGTATGTACATGAAATGTATGTACATGAAAAGACTTATTAGGAAATGATGATAAAAGTGAAATTCTTGTCTTTTATCAAGTTATTGATTATTTTGACTTTTTATTCTAGAACTGTAAGTATTTTAAAGTATGATATCCAAAATTTTGTGACCATCTCATCTTTTTACTTCATCTACTTGTAATATAAAAATTTTTAATAAAGAAGCGCTAAACTTATAAAAGAAATAATTCTGAAGTAACATTTAAAGATCAGGTGGTTAAAACTAGCAGTCTTATTAGTGAATCTTTGTCCAATATCTGCAAGATAATCTTGTAAAATCTTCAAAAAGAGAGGCAATTACCTATATATTTCTACAATGACAGAACATTCCATGGAGTGAATGATAGTAACCAGGGAGGTAAATGGGTTGTCAAACTCTGTCACCATATCACTGAGGATTTCCTACATAAAAATGACAGGGAGGATATGTGATGGCCTTAGACTTAAATGATAGTGAGGAAAAAATAGAAAAGAATAATTACTTCTATACAGGGAATCTAATGCATTCCTTGGTGTGGGAAGGTGAGCTATCTTATAGATGTCCAAGGTATTGTTACAGACTCAGAATAATAAAGTTGGCACATATGTAACTTTTATTGGTGGATGCAATAATTATTCTTCCAGAAGAGCATTAATGCTCTTCCTAAAAAAATGTCTCAGAGCAGGAGGCAAGACCATGTCAGACACCCACATGCTGTGATCAAGTGATATCCCCACGCTCAGTTCGACTGTACAAAAGGTTTTATCTTAACTTGCTATCAGAAGATTAGCTCCTTTGGATGAAGGCATTGCAAATCTAGGAAAATAAACAGTTTGCTGCAGGATTAAAATACTGCCTCTAAAGGATGGAAAACAAACCATTGTTATCTTTTTCAATTTAGTCAGTGGATTAATTCATTGCAATATTTGCTCAATGGGAAATGAACACAAACACATACAACTAGGGAGAAGTACTAGAATAGTCTCCTATGTATGGTTATACTGGTGAACTGAGTGTTAAATGAAATAAACATTTTCATGAGTTAACAAATGCATCTGGTTGTTCCATCTATTTGGACATTTAGAATTTATTCCATAAAATTTATTAATAGGCTTAAAGATAAAAATGTGTGTATTCACACCTCTCAGATCGGAAAGTTTTTCAAAATCAACCACAAAATAAGAGTAGTAAAGAGTTCACCTTAAATGTAGTCTAGTTATCAAAGTATAAATATAAAAAAGATTCATTTTTTTCCTAATCCTTGGAATTTACTTACTATCAATTATTCCTCTTGCTATGCTGGCAAGTTTTTTGTATTTTGTAACAAGATTATATGTTAAAAATAAAATGTGAGTATCAAAGTATTTTCATTAGTATCATAAAATTGTGTTTAATTTATACAAGCTATTTTTAAATAAGACTTGATTTGCAAAATTATATAAATTTGGGGAAAGTACCTTTTTATCTGCATATGCATAAGCCTTTGACCCACACAAGGTTCTAGTACCATTCTCACTAGCAGATTGATGCCTTTGCACAGTCCTCCCATTCTCATTCACCTACACTCCCCTTGGTAGCCACTATATGTTCAGAGGCTAAGTATTTTTGTTGAAATGTGTTAGTTTGTTTGCTTGGTTATTTATATTTCACAAATGAGAAAGCACTATAATTATCTTTCATATTTTAGCATTTTGCTTTTCATAATCACCTCAAGTCCCCCCTCCATATTATCACAAAGGCACTATCTCATCTTAATAGGTGAATAGTATTCCAGTGAGTTTATTTCTTTATCCCATTACCCACTGAACATTTAGATGATGGCTTTGTCTTAGGTACTGTGAATAATGCTGTCATGAACAAAAGTGGGAATTAATCTATTTGAATTAGTGTTTTCATGTACTTTGTATAAACACCCAGAAGTTGCCTGTCATGGTCACATGGTATTTCCACTTTGGGATTTTTAAGGAATCTCCATATATTAACTTTTTTGTGGATCATGTTATCCAGGTAGTTTCTTCCATCTTAATTGTAAGATAGATATTGACTTCATTAAAAACCTGCAGGAAAGAAGCAAATGTTAAAAAAAAAAAAATTCATGATTTAATACTTCAGAACTTCCTACTGTGAAATATAACAATTTTTAAGAAAAATATAATAATGTAGCACCCCAAACTAAACTATTACCCCACAAATTCAATGTAGCTGATATAGACACAAATTTCAGCGCTTACAGGGGACAATAAATTAATAGTTCCAAAGGGGCAATATAATCTTATCTACAATTTACTTCTCACACAGTGTCTTTGCCAACAGGAAAAATATGAATCCAGTATTAACAGTATCGAGTGCATTTTACCCTCTGTGCGCTCCATTTCTACATTTATTTTACCATTTTAATTAATATAAATGCAGCATAGCATATCTTTTGGCAGAAAAGTGAAACCTGATGCTTTCAGCATTGCAAAATTATGACTAAAAAGTAGCTAGATCAGGAAAAGCTATAGAAGTGATGCATTATGCCTCACCCATCTCATCCATGATATTTCCATCAGGAACCTACTAATCACTATGTAAAAAGCACTAATTTTTTTACTACACCTCATGAAAAGTAGGAGGAAGAACTTAGAATGTTTTTCTCCATCAAGAACTCAGAATAAATATTTGTTGAATAGCAGGAATTTATCTAAAGCTTGCTTTTATCTATCTCTATCTCAATTACATTAAAGGCAATTTTTAATCAAGGAAGATAGATGATAGATAGATAGATAGATAGATAGATAGATAGATAGATAGATAGATAGATAGATAGATAGATAGATAGATAGATAGATAGATAGATAGATAAAAATTGCCTGTCTATCCATTTTAAGTGTGCAATTCATTGGCATTAACTATTTTCACATTGTTGGTCACCCTTTAAATCATCTTATTTTTAGAAATGTTTACACTTCTCAAACTGAAACTCTTAGTGAATAAATTCTATTGACCATTCCCAGCACATGACCTGGAAACTTCCATTTTACTTTCTGATAATACTGATTTTAACTGCTCTAGACACCTCATATAAATGAAGTCATGGTACTGAACCTTTTGTGATTGATTTATTTCACTTAGCACAGTGTTTCAAGGTTTGTCCATGTTGTAGCAGTTACTAGAATCTCTCACCTTTTTAAGACTGAGTAATATTCCACTCTGTGTTTGTGTATGTGTGTATGTTTTATTTATGCATTTTGTTTTTTGCAACTGTCTAGCAATGAGAATGTGTATTGGTTATATATTTTATCTTTTATGAGCAATGCTGCCAAGTATAGATATATACAAATTGCTTTGATTCTCTACTTAATATCTTTGGTCTATATCTAGAAGTGCAATTTGGGGTCATTTTGTTAATTCTCTATTTTTTTAAGAGAACTGTGTCATTATAGCTGTACTTACCTTTCCACCAACAATAAACAGGGGTACTATAAATTAATGCCTGGAATATATATAATTGTCTGTTTTATTTGAACAGGAAAGAAATAATAACTTTATATTCATCGAGTCAAGCTAACCACAAATGGAGGGTTTTTTCTTCCTTATTTATCAAATTCCTATTACTTTATGATATTTTCTTCATTGTGATAGTCCTGAGGCAAGAATGTCTTGAGGCTATTGCCAAGGAGGAGAGGTTCACAGAAACTTCTTGCTGATTCACTAACCTTCCTTCACTGTACCCTTCTTAGAAAATCTATCACTGTAATTATTGTGGCTTAGGAGACACAGGTGATGATTTGTATATAGAGTAGGATCAAATATCAGGCATTACTCCTTATCAAATTATTTTATAGCTTCTGATCTTCTAACATGAGTATAGGCAGCAACATTTTGCTCCAAAGATAGTGTTATCGAATCCATCAGCTCTATAATTACAGGAAATATATAGTTCATAGAGGACAGAATTAAAAAAAAAAACCTTAAGAATTAGAATTGAAATGTGTATCAATATAAAGGGATGCGATATACTTGTTCACCGAGAAAACTGTCTTCATTGCTTCCAGATATGTTTTTTCTCCTTAGTGCTGAGAATCTTTTAACAGAGTAACAAATAAGAATCTCATTAATGCTCTATGGCATGATTTAAAAAAAGATGGTAGAAAGCCATCAGCAGCCAACCAAAACCCCACAGCTCTTCTTGAAGAAATGACAGGAAAATTTACAGATTAATTAATATAATTCTCAAGAGTGATCTCAGAGTAAAAATCAAATAAACATTTAAGGATATAATATTGGAAAATATTTTCTTAAAGAAACAACTAAGAATAGCTAAAACTCTAATTAATCCCAACTTCTCATTTGGAAAATGAGGAAACAGGTGAAAGCAAGAGGTAAGGGTCATGTATGTGTGCAACAAAAATGGGACTGGATGATAGCATGTTATAGTTATAAGTCCTAGATATGTTAGATGTTTCAAAGTCAATGACAAGTAATTTAATAAATAACTTTTTAATTCTATTTTGCTTAAAAAAATTGGTTCCTGTGAAATACTTATTCTATCGGAATACATAGTGTTAGAATGTAGTTTTTCATTGAGTTACTGCATGGTAGCCAATAGTAACTGCTTACTACCCCTAACTGACTCCTTTTATAAGATACATACACAGAACAAGATAGCATCTGGGGAAATGTGGAAGCCAAGGTAGAATAGGACTGGGGAATCTTGCTTTATTCCCACATGCTCTACCTTTTGCACATAGAAGCAAAATATGAGGTGCTACTAGAGATTTTTGACATAAAATAATGCAAAGAGTATATACCCAGCTAAATTACCCCTGAAATAGATTAGAAGTGGGTTTACCTGAAGAGTGTGTGCAAAGGGCTAGTGTTCATGTGTCATGGAATCAAATTGCTTTAGGATAACCATCAAGGAGGTCTCTAGAAGATGGGGGCAAGAGCTAGTATTTAAAATATGCTTTGATTTTGATGCATGCAATGAATTCTTAAAAGCTCTCACCTCTTTTCAAACAAAGGCATGTCTCCCTCCCATTTTTTCTCATGCAATACTCAAGGTTATTTTCTGATTGCTCCAAATGATAGCCATCATTTTGATTTGATTTTGTCTTTTCTTATGGATGATAGGTATGGGCAGCATACACAATATATTGAGATTAGCAGAGGTGGATTCTGCATGGGTAAAAAGCATTAAAAACATGGTGTGAAGATTGGGAAGTGAATATAACACATTGAATGACTTTAGGTTTCTGTCAGATAAAATCATAATGTCTACTTAGCTCTAAGTACTCTAGGTTAGCCTAACTACTGAAAGAAATGACTATTATTATTACAATAGATATGCTAGGTTTGTATCTATGGACAAGAGCTCTAAGCCTCTGGATTAGTGGTCAAACTTTTCATTTATTCATAGATCAATCTTACTAGCATATGATTCTCATATTCCAGTTTTCCACACTGGAAGATGACAAAGAGACAATGAAAGTCAGGAGTTACCTTACATGTAGTAGGAATTGTACCACAGAAGAACCATTAAATGTGAAGTGTCAGAGGATATACAGTATGGCTGGCATACTCTGGTTCCTTCTAGGGGAATTTTGGGGGAGGGAAGGAGGGGAGAGAGAAAGAGAAATAAGTACATCAAGGGAGAGAGAAACTAGAAATTTTGCTCTAGAATATAATTTTTTCTCTTAATAGTATAGGAATATCTCTACTCTGAAATGTACGCAAATGACCACAGAGTAATAATTAACCACTAACTTCCAAATTACACTTACTATTAATTATTCAACATTAACTATTCAGAAATATGATAATATTGATGGAGAGTAGCATTGTTTCAAAATAATAAGAATTTATCTGGCATCCTAATTTGAATGGGTTGGTTTACATACCTGGAAAACAGAAAGGCAAAGATAAGGATGCTTTCTGTGTTTCTTTACTATATCTCCTATAACTAAGCATTGTTTTATAGATTGGTAATTTTTAAAACGTATATCAAAGAGACCATAGTCAATCTAGTTATACAACTCTACTATGACATATTTTGAACAAATGTGGCTAAATGAATTCAATCACAAAACAATTTTACTTTAAAAATATTTTTAAAAGTAGAGAAGTTTTTTACTTTTACCTCTGGGTAGAAGTCTAATGAAAGCCTTGCAGATACCACTATGTTTTTTTAAAAAATTAGTTTGATAAAATTAATAAATTCATGTTGTTATGAAGACCAATTTGATATGCCCACATAAAATGTTTAGTCCTTTATAATTGTCAATAGTCCTTTGTAATAGTAAATATTCAATATAAAAATTATTCATTTTTATAACTACAGCTCCTTTCATATGGGAAAAAAAGGCCATTTAATGCTTTAAAATGCCTTCTTTGTTGCTCATATCTAATATTTATCAGTTGTTTGCTATTTCTCCAAAGTTCCAGAGAAGACTGTAAAGAAAAGAGTAAATAGTAATTACTTTATCAGTAAACATTTTATCAGATGATTCCATAATTGCTGGAATTGACAAGAATTAATATTAATATTCAGCTTTGTGGGGGGCAGGAGGAAGACGGGATTGCCCAAAGATATATCTTTGCTAAAGATTTTTTTAACCACATTCATCAAAAAAATACCCTCTTAATTAAGCTGGTTGTTTTACTTCTTCCATGTGCCTTGAAATATTGAAATTGAATTTGGCTTTGCCTATTGTGTAACTGCTTTAGTTGGTCCAGTTGCACATATTTTATGGTGAGCTCAAGATGAGTATCCTTTTGTGTGACAGGTCTCCAGCTGATAAGTTATTAGGAAACAAAGTGAAGTCTGAGAGTGAGCCCAGCTTCCATTGTGTCACTCACCTAGAATCACCTCTCAGCCTCTAACTAGCCACCCACCTTATCCTTAAAGTCTCTTCCGAAAGTTAAAGGCTAGCTTGTGTATGGTGCCTCTATTTCCTCAAATGGAATGAAGCAAATACAAGCTCTTTTCTTGAGGTCTTACGGTCTTTCACTTTTAGTTAATATGAAATGAAGAAAAATCACTTACTGTCTCCCATTTGGTGGAGTGGAGTCATGGATGACTTTTTGTAACATTCCTTTCCATCTATAGATCCAATATGAGTGTGGGGCTTAGAGCTACTTCTCTGTTACTACATTAGAACATACTGTAAGGAGCTCTGCTTTAGAAAGCAGAATGTGTTGTCTCATGCTTTCAGCCAAGAGGCTCCATTTAACTTCCCACTGCCATAATCTTTAGCCCCTCAAAAACAATCATTAGTTATCTGATTTTTTTTTTCATATCCCTATTTGCTGGTTTGCAGAAAATTTCTAAAAGTTGTCTATGGGCTGACAGGCCCATCATTCAAATGCACTTGAACAATTTTATTAGGGAAATGCAATTGGTATGTCAAATTCACTCTGAACAGAAAAATAAAATAAAAAACTCAGACTTTGATGTATTTTAGTTCTTCCTGACTTCTTATGTCAACCTGGGTACACTACATAATATTTCTTTCTGAATTTCATTGTTCTAGTATATTTAATATCTTATAATCAGTGATGAGACTGCATTGACCATCCCTTATCTGCAACAAATTTGTTTAAAGATTTCCAGATAGTATCAGACTCCATATATATGTGCCATATATACATATATGTGTACTATGGATACATACAGTAAGGTTTAATTTGTAAGCTAGGAACCATAAAATATTAACAACAATAAATAATAATAAAACAGAACAATTATACCAGTCTCCATCAAACTATCTTATGCACATAATATTTTATAGATTGCTTGAGAGAAAATAGATTGCAGAGAGAAAAACCATGATGAAAACAACTGTATTTTACTGTCTTTGTGAGAATTCCACTCATTATATGTTATGCTTATAGACCTGGCACATAAAAAACATGCAAATATTACATATTTTGCCATGATTGTTTTCCACTAAATTGAAGTTCTGATATACACTGCTAAATCTACTTAGAATTATATCTCATATTATCCTACTAATCTTTCAGTATAAATACTAACAAAGGTGAACATAAGATGGAGAGACATAATGTAAAAGAGACTGGATATGCCTCTTACTAGAGACATAAAATTCTATACTAAATATTCTATACTAAATTTACTAAATAGTTCTATACTAAATATGGAAAGAATACCTGGATAACTAGATAATTTGTTCACTCAGAGACTTAGTAGGTTGCTATGACATCAGGGAAATATCTAACATTTTGGCAATAGTTTGCCCCATTTAATGTGTGTGCTGGTCAGCAATAGTCAGAATTCAAATAGTGATAGTTATATATTATCATGCATTTAAATGGGAGTCAAAAAATAAATCTATAGCAATAAATAGAAATAAAGGTCTCAGATGCTGCAATTCTTTCTAATAAAACTTTAAAGCTTTTTAGTTAGGGTGAAAACATACTGCTTTAACTCACTTTTATCATGTGAAAGTAGCCAAAACAAATATTTATTTATTTATTTTGACCATCAGGAAGGCCAACAGCTTTTAACACATTGGCCATAATTTGAATGGTGAAAAATATAAAGCTTCTGAGGCCCTGAGGACTTGTTTTCTTTTAGAAAGAGAAGTGCTAGTATTTCTAAAGTGTGATTTGATGGAATCTGAGTTTTGCTAATGAACAGAGATATTTTATAGATGCATCTATGCACTATATTAAAACAACTGTTGGAAATGCTTTCTTATTTAAAAAAATATTTCAGACAACTCTTCATTCTGAAGAAGTGGCACAATGTAGAAATGATTTGATAATTATATTCCACAGAAATATTGAAATTTTGACAATCAGGACACTGATACAAATTAATATACATTGTAATATACAAATAATACATTCCATTTTAGTCTTTTTATCATTGCTGTTTAAGAGAATTGTTTGTTAGGATGGAAATAATTCTACACTGTGCGACGTGTTAGCCAGTAGCCGAATCTAATTACTGAACAATTGAAATGTGTCTGGAGTGTCTAAAGACCTACCTTTGACTTTGTTTAACTTAATCAATTAATTAATTTTAGTAGCATTGGTTTGCAGTAATGAATATGATTCAGATATATAGATTCACACTTCAGATATAAACAATTTAAACTATCATGTATGAATGGTGCCTGTCCTTTTAGAAAAAACACATTAAAAACTAAACTACTGAGCAAAAATCTGTCTACATACCAACCAGATATCAATGGTGTTTCTACATTATGGCAGAAATATTGTCTCAGAGTTTAGTAATTTCCAAATCATTCGTTGATTTTCACAGTTGTATGAAGTGACATTGTTAGATAAAATGTGTCTTTATCTGACTCCAATCTTACAAACGGAGCTGAATGATAAATACCTATCTTCTTATTTTCCCAGCTTCTGGCACATAATTGCAGGCAGAGGGCACCCAGGTGCTCGCCACCTGTCTGAGATAGAACACACTTCAACTCCATGTCAGTGTTTTCCACAATGACTGGTTTCAGAAAGACCTTGGTGACTGTTGATACTGCCTCCAAAAATGCTGCTTCTTTTGTCACCTGTTCCTTTGTGCCATAAAGTAGAGTTCCCTTGGAGCTGCAGGTAGACACAGTACATGTATTGACTTGTTCCACCTGTCACCTTCGTGCATTTGGTGACCAATGGTAGCATTCTCTGCCAGGTCACTGTGGCCAAAATTACACAAATCAACCAGCATCGAACTATCTGAATATTATGGCAACTGGTGCACACTTTGTTGATCATAGTCACCGATTATATGGGCTTAGCATTATATAGGTTTATTTTTTATTAGGTCTTAGTGGGGATAAAGTTTGTAGTTTGTTTATGTTTCTCAGTAAATTCACAAGACATTTTAAGGAATTGAGTATGTTTAAGAGAAATAATAAGAAAGAAAACAAGAAAGCCTGTTTACCCAATTGAAACAACACCTTTTTAGTTTCTGTCTGGATGGCTTCTGTTTGGTTGATTTATTAATACATTTTGATCTTTTCTGATGTAGTTTAACATCTGTTCAATTATCATATTCTTAACACACATTTCCTCAGCATGTTTTCTGCTCCATCTTCCCTTTGTTCTCTTGTACAAACTGAGTGATGCTGATTTCATTTGGGATGTGCAATATTAAAGGTTAAGTGGAGATTATGCAAGAGAACTAAGGCATCAGGATAAAATTGGAGAACTTTAAAGGGGAAATGAGCTATCAGGTATTCAAAGGAGACAAATAGAGTGATAGGAAAGTGAAACAAAAATGCCGTATACTGGTGATTTGTAACTGATTTATTTTTTAATAAAATTTGATCATTTATGTACAAATCTGGTAATATGTGATTATTACTTTAATTTTTTGAACAAAAAAATCATTGCACTAAAGTTACACTGTCAGAAGAATATTTCCATTTCTTTTGTTTTGTGCTTTCTCCTAACAAACTAAATTTGCTACATAATCTCCTAACATTTTCTCATTTACTGTTTGAACATTAACTCCATTTTGTCTTTGAATGCTTCTCAAGGTCCCAGGTACCATACTATGATTTGTTCCTTTCAATTTTCCCTTGCAAGTTTTCTTTATTTCATTTTTCCCTAGCCTTCAATAAAGCATCATATACTAGAAAGAAACATAGATTCCAAATTGGGATTCAATTTTAGCGTATTTTATTTTCTCCCCCTTTAATGTTGAGTAATAAAATTTTGAGCTACACAATAATATAAAATGTAGAAATATTTGCTAAAATCACAACTCTCTTCAATAGTTAAATAATGGCCTAAAGGGTGTACTTGCATAAGCATGTGCACAAAGATGCATGCATAGTCACTGGATTTGATATGTGTGATTTTTGAGTAACTTTAACAGACAAGTAGTTTTGATTAGTCTTTTTTTACTGAATCAGTTCATTCTTAAGTCATATTAGATTTTATGAAATTCTCACTTTTGTTTGCTTATGGAGATTTCCGGGAAATTTCAAAAATGAAGAGGAACAATTATAAATTTAACTTAAAAACATGTTTGGTAAATTAAATTTCAGTATCTTGAAATTAAAACTTATAACAACAGAAGATTTCAACTTCAGACGCTAGAATTTTCTTAAATACAGAACAAAATGCAGAAGATTTTACATATGAAACAGCAGAGACAATACCAGGAAGCGGAAAATGGCATAGGAACACCAAATATTTAACTTTAACTTTGAAAAGTATTATAGTATTAGTCAAGGATGGGGTCTTCTCAGCATGTTTACAGTAGGTCTTCGAAGACACTATGGAATGTGGATATTTCAGGATCAAATCAACCAAAGCCCACTAATCTCAAGAGAAACTATTATCATTCCCTAAGCTTCCAGAAGGATAAAATTGGGGACTCTGTGTCCACACCCCTTCTTTAGGAGTGCCTATCTGTTGAAGATAGTGGGGCATCTTATTTTTTTTGTGAAATAAATCACTCTATCTTGTCTCCTTGAAGACCTAGGTCTCTGTCCCATTCCTTAGTTCATAGTAATATACCACATTTGACCCAAATTTCTTCATAATTTTCCTCTATGTAGAATCTCTCATATGTACATACTTTATTATATTCCTTGAATATGCCATATGGAGTTAATATTCAATCAGTAATGGAGTTAATGTTCAATCAGTAAATGAGAAAATGTTAGGAGGTTATGTAGCAAATTTATTTCGTTAGGGGAAAGCACAAAACAAAAGAAATGGAAATATCCTTTCTGACAGTGTGACTTCAGTGCAGTAATTTTTTATTATTCAGAAAATTAAAGTAATGATCACATGTTACCATATTTGTATATAAATGATGAAATTTTATTAAAAATAGATCAGTTAAAAATTACCATATGCAACATATTCAAGGAATATACATATTTTATTTATTATATTCCTTGCCTATGAATTGGTGTAATGTTGATTTGATTGCTTGACCAACCAAAAAAGAAACAAGAGGTGGGGAAATTTCCTCTGTATCCTTATAATAGAGAATTCTATATATTATGTTTTACACAAAATATATCTCCAATTTAATATTTAAAATCTTGACACTGAAATGTTACAAGGAGTCTTTCTTCCCTCATCATTTCCCCCAACTTTTTTTTTTAATAATCAGAATGACTTTACTGATATGAGAACATATCTACATGAAGGTAACAAAACCATAATTATACATAATTATAGGTATTTTTAAAGCACACAGTTGCTTGCTAGTGTCTTCTATTATCATTACACATGATAGTGGTAAACACTTAGGTATCTGAATATAGACATAATGTTAACAAAACTGAAGACCAATCATTTCATCTTGTCTATTTTGCAAGTTAAGATAATTTGAAAATAAATTTTGGTAAAACTGTGTGCTCTCACACTGTTTCCCACATAGGTTCACTTTTACTTCCCTTTTAAAAAATATTCCTAATTGAATATAATTCTCATCAATATAAAAGACAAGAGAAAAATGAATGTGTATATAAAAAGGCTTTCCTTTTTTGATCTGGAAAATGAACATGCACTGATACAAGCTTTGGGTAAATCCTCATTTTCTTTTTACACTTTGAGGGTGTTTAAATAACAGATATGCCATATATTTTCATAGCTTTCTGATAAAAATTTTATTAGTTTAAATGTATCTTCTTTCTAATTTCACTGGTATTTGGAAACAGAAGGTAGGTAATTAGAGATCAAGATAACAGTGTGTGTTATTTACTGGATGAAGGATGTATAAGTGTTTTTTGTTTGTTTGTTTGTTTTACTTCTTAAAGAAGTGGAGCAGAGGTTCAAGTTAGGAAATAAAAGACCAGAGCAATTGCTTGGTTATTTTATTTAATTTTGGCCATGCTTTTTGAACTGGTTTTCATAGATGTACATTGTTTCACAAATGGAATATTTTATTTTGAGCAAGCAAAAAACAAAAATGCATCTTTTCTAACAATGCTTTGAACACTTCCAAATGACTTCTGGAAATAACTTTAAAGAAGAACTATGCTTTTGTTGCCAAGATTTCTAAAACATCACCAGGATATTTAATCTCTGATGACATTGCTGTGTACTCTAGTTAAAAAAGCTCTTTTTCCCACATATCTAAGTGTACTGATGATGTTATTTCTGACTGTTTCTCCAAAATTTTAGGACCACATGCTACTCTTCCTGATCACAGGTATTTATGACATGCTTTCTATTTTAGTTGTGCCACAGTTGACATATATTTTCAACAAGTTCATGTGTTACTTTAAAAATAGCTTAATTCAACTCTTGTAGACAAAAAGAAATGTTTCTGTTCTGTGGTCATTCAGGATGAGATTGTGACACCAGTGGTCTCGGTAACACTGCTTCAGGGAAATATTTCTAGGATCTGACACCTTCAACAGAGAAAAGGAAGATGAAAACACTGGCCTTTTTTTTTTTTTTTTTTTTGAAAATGTGATAAAAGCAACATTGTAGCAGAAGAAAACTAACAGCAAATAGAGGTAGATCCACCCATGAGACCTGGAGGTCAACACACATTCAAGTGCAGATCAGAGAATGAGCTTCCCCAGAAGAGGAAGCAGGAGATCTGAAAGCGAAATCTTTTTGCAGAAAGGAAGTGCTCTATTTAACAGAGCTTAACTTCAATGTCAGTCAATTTAGATGGCTTTACATGGAACAAGCATCTCAGACCAGTGTCCAGAGAGAGTAGGCACTTCCTAAACCTTCCAGAGATCACACCAGGAGGCCATTCTCAAACAGCAATTCTTTCTTGGTTGTACAACGAGAATTATATGATTAGGGAAAATGTTCCTCTGGTAGAAAGTTAGATTTTATGCATATATATCTGTCCAGCTCTCTCTCTCTCTCTCTCTCTCTCTCTCTCTCTCTCTCTCTATCTATCTATCTATCTGTCATCTACCTCTGTATATGCCAATAAATGAATCCCAGTTGTTAAACACAAATTAAGGAAATATTTCTTGAGACTGAAATGATGATGAATTTCTGCTGAATACAAGCCATATTCTAATGATAGACTGTTTCTTGAACACCCAAATAACTGTTTATGCAAAGAAAATCCAATATTATTTTATATGGTTGTAGAAATTTGTGGACTAGATCTTTGGGGTAAAAAATAAGCTATACCACTACAAGTATGAGAAAAGAATGTAAGACCTACTAAATAATCCCAATGCGACAAATTAGAGCAAAGCTAAAAATGTCTAAAGCCTGTCAGAGTTCTATAATTAAAAACAAGAAGTGACATAAAAATCTACCATAAATTGTACAATTATAGACA
>PVHY01004523.1:0-49583 GCA_004024945.1 Uropsilus gracilis
CGGGACTCGAACCGCGATCCCTAGCCCCGACCGCTTCATAGGCTGAAGCTTACAGGCACGAACCTTTTTTACAAATGGTAAAATTTTACGAATGGTAAAATTCTTACCATTCTTAACTAGTTATATCACATGATGTGAGTGTTAAAACTGGGTAGTTTTCCAGCTTTCCAACATTGTTTATTAAGAATTTGCCTTCCCTGTATTTGTTTTTTCTTCTTATTTTTAAAGTTAACAATGTTTGAGAAATAACAGTGTGGTGAGCATTGTCCTGCGCACTTTATGTGTATTATCTCATTTTTTCCCTTACAATAACCCGGCTAGGAAATGGAGGCACAGAGAGTTTCTTGTGTGTACCATGCTCTAATTATGCTATCATTTCTATATGTGGTAGTTATCTTCTTTTCTATTTTTACATTACTATCATTCTGTCTTAATACAATTAATGTATGTTTCCCTCTCAAAAAAATGCTGAGATACCAGTGCTGCTTCCTTTTCTATTCTCACCAGAGGAATGTAGGTGTTTTATGTCATGTCCAAAAAAGAATCATTGGAATGTTTGAATGTTTGTTAGCTTTAATTGTACTAGAAAAATCACTCAAATTCACTCAAAAATTCACTCAATATGTGCTGTATTCACTCAAAATGTGTCTCCTGTATTTAACCTTGGTGGCCAGTATGTTCCAGGTGTGGAATACTTAACAAAAGAGTAAATAAATAGAAAGCCTTTACAAAGGGCTTTCTCCCTCAGGTGTGGTCACCATAGTTTTCCCTCCACCAAAACATCCAAAGTCCTCTACCATAGTCGGTGTGCTCTCTTACACCCATTTTCTACTCTCCCACTCATCCTTTCCCACCACTCTCCTCCCCCACATCTCAGATCTATTTTCTGCTTTTCAGGGTCTGTCTCTGTTTACCTTTGTCTGATCCTTTGTTTAGTTCTTCTAGATTCCACACAAAAGTGAGACTATCTGGCATTTCTTTTCCTTCTCCTTCACTTAGTGTAATCCCTTCTAGTTCTATCCAAGTTGCTACAAATAGTGTGAGTTTATCCTTTTTGATCACTAAGTAATATTCCATTATGTATATGTACCACATCTTCTTGATCCACTCATCCATACTATTTAGGTTGTTTCCATATCTTGGCTATTGTAAATAGTGCTGCCATAAATGTAGTGCAGGCTTTCTTTTAAATTAGTGTTTTTGTGCTCTTTGGATTCATAGGAGTAAAATTTCTAGGTGATAAGGTAGATCTATTTTTAGTCTTTTAAGGAATTGTCATACTTCCTTCCCTAGGGGCTGGACCAATCTGTATTCCTACCAACAGTGTGCTAGATGAACAGTATTTCTTGACTTTATGTATTTTGATGTGTTATTGCTGACAGAATAGTAATTTTCCCTCTAACTTTCTGTTTATTTGTTGCTAGCATATGATAAAACCATTAATGTTTCATATTTATTTTTTGTTTTTTAAGGTAATTCTTCTGAAGGTATTTCTGAGAAATTCTTTATGTAGTTACTTCACCTGTTAATAATTGTCATTGCTTTTTATTTTTCTGTAATGTAATCTGTTGTTTCTGGCTTTTGTTTTGGAATTTCCCAAGTAATATTCAAAAAGATTGATAACAGACACCCTTGTTTTGATTCTGAGTTTTAATGGAACCTTTTCACTGGTAAATCTTGTGTACTGGTTGTTGGTAATGCATGATATAATTTCTTATCTAAATTTTAAAATGTATTTTGTAAGAAATAATCAAGTACAGATTTTTTAATTGACTTGTTTGTGACATTTTAAGTGTCAGTTAAAGAAACTTGTAATTGCTTCAGGGCTTTTAGGGCATTTAAATTACTAAATAAAACATTTAAGTTAGTTATAATTTAAGTTAGTTATAGAATATATTTTCTCTATCCCCTGTGATTTAGTTTTTCTCTAACTTTCCTTCATGGTCCCTGTCCCACTTTTATCTGAACTGGAAGAATGGAGACTGAAGTAAATACTGCTTTTCATTCTCTTGCTGTTAGTATGTAAAGCTTAAGTATTTCCATATGGGAGACTTTCCCAAAGCATTGGGCTTAGACATACATGTAATAATTAAAGCTTAGCAACAGTAGTGACATTACTGTATATTGGAATGTGGCATCCAGGATATAGGATTAGACTTTATGTTAATTATGCTATTGATTCCTTGGGGGGCAGGGAGGTATTCTGAATAAGTTCTGTTAGTCCATTTTATAGATGAGGAAGCTGATAAGACTAGTGAGGTAACTTGTCTAGTGATGTACAACTGAGAATTGCCAAAGATTTAGGCCTAGCACCTTTGACATCAAAGCACACACTCTTCCCTGCTATTTTTCTCTTATTGCATTTGCTTTTGTGTTTGTGCTTTTATTTGGATCCTCTTGACTGGTAAGAAATAAAAGTTATATGAAGAATAGAAGCAAACCTTAGCAATGGATAGGTGGATATATAGCTTATGATCTTGACAGCTGAGAGTGGTGTGTTCTGGAATGTTTATGGAGCCCAGTAATACAGTAGTTTTGTCTTAGTGGCAAATAATCCCTCCCCCATTAATAATGATTAAAATAATTTCCTTGGGGGGAAGTATTCTTTAATTACTTTAAGGTTACATAATGCTTTTTTCTGAGGATTTAGTGTCTATGTAGTTGACATGTATTATACTTGTAAATTTACTGAGTTTTCCCTCTTTTTGCAGACATATTGGTAAGAGTGGCATAATCCATTGATGTACTGTAATTTTACTTTCTTGTCACTTTCCCCCAGTGGATTTCTAACACAAATTTTTGGCACCCTCAGCATGCCCTACTTTCTGTAATACTCAATATATATGTCTTTTTTAAAACAGGATGCAAGTTTGTGGTAGATGAGCAAATATCTAAGCAATCAGCCTCTATTATGGGTGGTAAAAATACTAGCTCAGTGATTGGAAGGGAGTGGGAACAGCTTGCCCATTTCTGAAGGTAATGCATTTTAAAAATCATTTAAGGAACTTGCAAATAAACCTTTTCTTCATGGTGAAATTCTCTGACATAGTAAGCATTTGGTTTTCCTAGGACAGAAAAATGTTTGAAAGTCACTGTACTGGACAGCATAGAAAAGGAATTGCTTTAGGGAAGCTCAACAGTAAGCTTTCTCTGAGCCTGGTCCTTGAAAGGAAAGGGAAAAAAAAACCACACTACCACGTTGTTAATTCTCTCTCTGAATAGAAATGTTCCCAGACATGGCAAGGAGTCCATCTTAATTATAAAATTTCTTAGGAAGGAACACAAAAACTTATTTTCTTTACCCATTCCCCAACTCTAGGAATGCTCGAAATAGATCTTCTTTTATTTCTCACAAATTAGATAGCTCATTGTGGCTCACCCAATTCAGATAGAATGCAAAATGTCTTGCATTTTAATCTAACCTTGCTTCAGGACTTCTTTTCCTGACTCTTGGCTATGATTTTTGTCAATGACTCATAAGATGGCATACTTTTATATTTGTAGGAAATTACCAGTTTTCTTCTACTTGAAACCCAGTGCATTTCGGTTTGGAGCGTTGAGATCGCCCCACACCCAGCCCTAGTCCAATACTCTGTTAGATAGCGTTTATCATTTGGTTGAAGCACCAAGGAATCCCATCCCTTTTTTTACTTCTTCCTATCTTTTTCCTTTCCCTCCCTGAGTAATAACCATATTTTTAGTCCCCATGATTTTTTCCTCATCTAATTTTTAGTTTGTCAGATTCTGACTTTTGATATGCAAAAGATAAATCCCGTTATCTTGCATATACAGCTTTTGTTTTTATAATTATTTAAAGTTTTCATTAATAGTCTGTTAAATATATAGTAAAACTATTTAGTTGCATGTTTTTAAACTAAATGTTCAATTGTTTTAATACTTTTCTTAAATACAAAAAATAAAGCCATTAAACTTTCCCTATTAAAATGCAAAGCCTAGTGTCTTCTAGCTTTTTGAAGAGCTTTTGTCCATTATATAATCTGTAAAGTAGCCAAGAGTTCCTCAGAAGCAGGACATCATTTAGATTTGAAACAATTATGGCTTGTGTATAAAATAATGATGTGGTATAACCATTCATGGGGTGGCAACCACAGTTTTACTGTATTGGCAAAATTCTTGGATGCCTCCAATGTTTCATTCACCTTAAAGACTTTACCAAGATACCTGGAACATAAAGTTATTAGGTAATACTAATTCTGCTAAGTAGGTTAAGTTGATATGATTAGAAAGCCAAATGACACAGTTATCAGCGTAGACCTTTTATTTTTTTTCCCAGATTTTTGACAATGTAAACATACATAAAATACATATTAAAGTTTAGATGCTTTATATTTTGTGCAGTAAACTGAAGCTTTAGAAAGAAAACATTTCATTAAAAAAACTCATTAGTTTTACTTAAGACAATAAAATAGCAGCAATTACCAAGACAATTGTGCACTTCTTTTATTTAAGACAAGTTACTTCATTTACATCAGTGTCAGAAATGTAAGACTGGCTTTCTTGAATACTTAATATGGTTTGAATCACTGGTTAGATAGGGGCATATATTCCCAACTATACATCAGGGAGGAGTTCTTTCACTCATTTCAGAAAATGCAGACCCTCAGACAGCCAGCATGACCACAGCATTGAGCATTAAGAGCAACGAAGCATTTACTCTCCAAGCACTTGCCATTGAAAGTGAGTGAGTCTTTACATTTGTGGTTGTTTCTTCCCTCCGTAAGTTAAGGGTTGTGCTTTGTTGAGGCATTTCAGAGAAATTATTTGGCATGCCACTAGTAATACTTAGGGTCATGGGTGTTGGGGATGATTTTGTTGAGCTAGAGAAGCTTGTGTTTGTAATCATTCCATCTTGGAGATGAATAGTTAAAGTTGCAGCTGCTGCTTCATGTGAACTGATCGTTTCTGTGGATACATCTTCTGGATAGGGCATAAAAGCCTTGTCAGTGCTAGTAAAGGTGGCATCTTTGCTTACAGTGGCACCAAACGTTGTTTCCTTTGTTCGATATTGTTTGGGTATTTTGGTCACTTTGGATTGGGTTACCATACTCAGGGAGTTAATGGTGTCCACTGTCTGCATCCCACTTACAGTGAACAAGCTTGAGGTAAATCCGGAAGGTGTAGGGTATATGTTGTGTTCCTTCAAAGATGATATTTGGCTAGAACAGGGAGTCCCTATCACATGGACTGTTGTTTCCATCATCCATTTCAATAAGTAAGTAATGTTTTTTTTGTGGTCACATAGCCACCTGTTATTGTAAAGGGTTATCTCTTGCAATTGATAGAGTTGATCAAAAGCTTGATCTGGAATGAATGTAAACTTATTGTTATGCAGGTAAAGATGTGTGAGATTTACCAGGTTTATTAATGTTCCCGGGAGGATTTGTGTCAAGGAATTGTTAGACAAGTCCACAATATGTAGTTTAGAGGGCATGTTGGTTGGAACTGTCCAAAGTTTGTTACTACTAAGGTTGAGAACCTCAAGACTTCTTAGTGTATTTTTAATAAGGACAACCTTTTCCAGCATATTCTTAGAAACATCCAGATATTTAAGGTTCCACTGATAAGCAGTATCAGATTTGTCAAGCAGTTTAATGTTGTTGTTAGCAGCAGACATGTTCCAGAGGGACCGAGGTAACTGAGCAGGCAGGCTTTCAAGCCTGTTGTTTGAAATGTCCAGGGTCCTCAAATTGGTGTATTGGGTTAACTGGTTATGCAGATCAGTAAAGTGATTATAAGACAGGTTTAAATGGATAATATTCTCTTGCAGTCCAGATGGTAACGCAGTCAAGTTTCTACCTGAACAGTCCACATGCCTGTTCCTCTCTGTGCATATACATTGGAGAGGACAAATGCATAAAATACCAGGTGTGAGAAACAGAAGGATGAATAGGCTGGGAGACATTTTCAATATCTGACATTCCATCAGAGCCTGGAAACAAACAGATACACCCTTCTTTTAATATGCAAATACAATTTAGGCATCTGCATGGGTCAGTTAGCATAGACAAAATTTTCAATAAACCTCGTTGTTGTTGAGTCCTTTTATAATTGTTCCAGTGATGAAACTAACAAAGCTCTCCTTCATTTATAGTCCAAATGCTTAATCCTTCAATTGGGGCTTGTGTGGCAGAGAGACTTTCTTCCCCCACTCCACTCTTTGTAGCATTTTCCCCTTTATCTCTCCCTTCTTTTACCATACTCTTTTTTTTCATTTATCTTCCTGGAGCCTTATTATTATACAGTGGCATTTCTGCAAATGAAAGAGTCAAAATCCTAGCTCTTCCTATTTTGGATAATATCCCTTCTCAGTCAGATGGGGAAAAAAATGGCTGTCGTGTCTCTGTTTTGATTTTTTATTTCTGGTCTCTGCAGTAATGTAATAGTCAACATATCTTTGCAGGGTAAGATTTCATTCAGATAGTAAAGCAATTCATCTGTTTTTTAAAAGAATAAATATATCCTCTTAAAATATTTTAAGGCTTTTGAAAAACCGAGACTGACACCATACCATTAAGCCTTACATTTTATAAAGCAATTTTATTTTCTGTAAATTTCAGTGCCGACTCTAAAGGAAAACTGTGTATATTTACAAGGTGAATGAATATTAAGAGAAATATCCCTCAACTGACACTGCAGCAAATTTCTGGTGCATGCACTTGCTTTTGAATATATTTGGTCCTAGTGCTGACTTTTTCTTTAAATAAAATAAGACAAAAATTACAAAGTCAATCTTTTACTTATTGAAATAATAGCTTACCATAGTGTCGTCTTCAATATCAATATCTCATTTTCTCCGAGAAACTTGGCTTAAATGTCCCCTTGTTCTGGAGAGTGGGAGCAGCTTCTGGCTGTGGGCTGTGCTTGCCTGCTCAGCTGCATTGTGTTGCTGTGAGCCGAAGCTCTGCAACCACCTGATCAGCACCACATAGGAGGACTGCAGAGCTGTCATTGGTGCTGACTCAAATTTATTACAAGAGGTGCACACGCAACAAAATGGACCTAAATTTTTTTTTAATTTATAGCTTTTGAGCATACCTGTATTATTACAGATTTCCTGTAGGATGGAATACCTCGTACACCTTAAACCTGTCCCTTATTTAATTCTATTTATCTTTCTGAGTTTAGGTTTCACATTTTAACATTCACCTCATTAAGAATTTGTGGTTCTTTTTAACACCTCTACTCTTCATTTTGTACACTGAAAATGATTTGACCTTCCTTATAGATAGGTCTAAGATAATAATTTAGCTATTTTTAACTCCTTTTTTGTGTTCTTTTCTGAAATGTACAGTTGTGTCACTGTTTAAAAATAACAGTACAATCTGTTTAATTTTTATTACTCCTCCTGACATGATGACATTTTTCCAGTTTATCAGTCACTTAAATGTTTATCTTTCTTTTTTAGAAAGTACAGAACTACTTAAGTATCATTATTTTGTCTTTGTCTTTCTGAAACAGGTTCATTTCACCCTAGCTACATACAAGTGAGGGTACATTTTTTTTTAAATGAGCATCTTATGCTTTTAATTATAAGGGTTTTTTTTTTTTTTTGGTAGAAGAAGCGTGTTTTAAGTCTTTACTTACAGAATTCTTTTTTTACTTCATGAAGCTAGCTTCAGTGAGTAGATATGAGTATTTTTTTTCTGAGTATGAATAGCCATATTATGTTATGGTTTAAAAATAATAGCATTAATTTCAGGTGGTTTCTTCAGAATGTTTCACTTTTTATCTTACTGAGAAAACAGTATAGAGTTTCAAAATTGCACAAAATATTGTCAAAAGAAAAACTTTGCTCATGAATTTTATAAAATGAGATCAGAATTTTGATGGTTTCAGCCTGGCACAGTGGCTCATGCCTGTAAGCTTCAGCCTATTCAGCAGCTGGGGCTAGGGATGGTGGTTCGAGTCCCGCTTGGGGCAACACAGCAAGATCTAGTCCCAAAAAATAGCTGGGTATGGTGGTGCATGCCTATAGTCCCAGCTACCCGAGGCTGGGGATTGCTTGAGTCCGTGGTACCCTGGGCAACGTGAGCCTGTGGTTCCATGGGCAAAATAGCGAGACCTACTCTCAAAAAAAAGAAAAAAGGAATTTTGATGGTTTCTATTCTACTCTTTCATGGACTGATAAGATAGTGTGTTAAAACTCAAATTGAATTTCCAGAATAGTCTGTCTACCTTTGAAAAGAGAACAAGTAAAACACTGGAATTTTCATACCAAGTTGTTATCATTTAAAAGCCATCTGTATATAGTAGAATATTATTTGACCATTAAAGAAGAATAAAATCTTACCATTTTTGACAATATTAATGTGCCTTGAAGACATTATGCTAAGTGAAATAGACCAAAGAAAGACAAATACTGTATAACCCATTTATTCTATGGGGGAATCTTAAAACAACAACCGAAGGAAAAACCAAGCTCATAGTTACAAGCTAGCAGAGAATGGGTTGGTGGTTGCCAAAGGTGGGAGTTGGGGAGATGCGCAAAATGGATGCTGTCAAAAGCTGGAAACTTCCAGTTATAAAAAAAAAAAAAAATCCTGTGGGATGTATTATTTAGTTTGTTGACTGAATTTCTTATTACAATAAAAAATTTTTGTAACTTTGTATGGTATGTGATGGTGCCATATGATAAATGACAAATAGTGATATTAGCTAGTCTTGTTGTGATCATTTTGCAATATATTCAAATACTCTATGTTGTATATCTAAAATATGTCATATATCAGTTATGCCTCAATAAAAATAATAAAACCCAGAAGTTTTTTGTATATTTTAAGAAAAACCGGTGGGTATAATTACTGAAATCTTTGTCTTCTAAATTACAATTTGCTATTATTTTACCCTTGGTAGAATTTATCACGTTAAAAATTTTAATTTGGGTTTTTTTTTTTTAAGAAACTATGTCACCTTTTATATAAAATTATCATTACTCTAAAAGTATGTATATTTTTAAAAGTCTTCAATATTAGAAATGTACTATTGATTAGATAAATTACTTCCATTTTACTTTGAGGGTTCAACTTGGACACTTAATAATTAGGTTCTTTCTATAAATTTCAAGCCAGTCATGAGTCTTTGTGCTTTCAAGTTAATGCATTAAAAACACAACTTTCAGTAATATTGTTTTGGAAATGGGGTAATGATTGCTTTAATAGCTAGATTTCTTGTGTGTGTACTGTTACACTTAAAGGCATGTGGCTGAGAGTCTATTTACCAAACACTTAAATCTCTCCTTTTAATTTCAGCAAGTCTCATTACATCAGTGTGGAAGAAGAGTTATCCAGTTCAATTACATTTAGCAATACTTTTTGTTTGAAAGAATGTAATTTTATTAACTAGTGGATCCAAATTAATTTGGGCTTAACCTATATTGAAGTTAGAGTTTCAACTGCATATAAAATGCCAGCATAATAGTGTTTCTCATTTGAAATTTGGGGATGTACCTAATTTCTATTTTTCAAAGATTTTCTTTTTTTCTGGCGAAATGGTCAAAAAAAAAAAAAGGTGGGAGTGGTTTAATATATTCAAGTTGTAACAGTGTATCCATATGCTTTAAGAAATTCTCATGAAATAAAGCAATATATTTTTGTTTCTCCAAAAAAAATTTTTTTAGATGTTTTATTGCCAAAACTGTCATTTGCTCTCTAGAATGTCCTTTATCTGGATTTATCTGTTTGCTTTCTTGTAATGATTTAATTTGTTCCTCCATCCTTCTTAATTCCCCTAAGTGGTTCCTAACAATATTAACAAAGCTGCTTATTTGTATTATGATCCTTATGGTAGATTCAAAATAGTACCAGTTTAACGATGGGACAATTAGATTACAGATGACTGAATAAAGGTTAGGATTCTCTGCAGCTTTATTTGTTCTTTAGGTATATTTTACTGAGGATGTATAATCAATTCGTGTTATAGTGCAACCTGAAATAATCATTGTCCCCATATTTTTATTTTTGCATGAAGTTAGGTTCATATGTTTCAATTATCAGGTTTTATAAATTGATTAAATCAAAATATGTATGTAACAAGGTAAATTTAGAGAATTCTTCTCTGTCCCCTCCTCTCTGTCCATTTCCATGTCCTACTGGGGACTATTTTAATTAACTTTTGGTTGTGTCTGAATAGTAGTTTTGCAAATATATAGACATAACATACATATTATATGTCTTTAAAACCCCTCTTATTGCAAACTATATGTGCTGTTAAACATTTTTCCTTTTATTTTTTTCTTAATAATAAATCTTGAACGATCCCTACATATTAGTATATACAGACCTTTCTTGACACATAGTGCTGTATTTGGAAATGTACTACCACCAGTACTTGGTTGTGAACCACTCAGCCAGTAGACTGGTTGAGTAAATATGCTCAACCAGTTCCCCACTGATAAAGGGAACTGGGTTATTTCCAGCTTTATACCCTTGAAACTTTAATAGTTTCTCCAGTGAATCTTTGAAAAAGATTCCTAGAGGTAGGATTACTGGGGAAAGGCTAAATGTATTTGGAATTTTTCTGTATGTTACCAATTTCCTTTTCATAGACTGAACCAATTTGCAGTCCCACGAGCACAATGTTAAGATGTGCCATTCTGTAGAACCTCAGCCTAAACTTTACTGTTGAGCTTTTGGATTTATAGCAGCTTGATAAGTAATAGCATTTCAGTGTGATTTATAGCATTTCAATGTGGCTTTTAAATGTATGTCACCTTATGAAAAAGATTGTATGTTCTTTACATAAGGTTTTAAGGACCATTTACATTTCTCTCAACGAGGGCTGTTTGTTTGTTTGTTTGTTTGTTTGTTTGTTTTTTGGCATGTTTGACCATATTGTCTATTGTGTTGTGGATCTCTCCCTTTCTGTATTTAGGGTTGTTTTTTTTTTTTAATTTTAGAGATACTAGCAATTAATCTTTATTAATGTAAGTTGCAGGGTTTTTTTCTAGTTTGTGATATTATTTTGGTAGAGATTTCTAGGGTTTGAGGTTTTGTTCTTGTTTTCCCTTGACATTTAAAAGTTTATGTAATTGGAATTTCCTTTTATTTTGTTTCTGGATTTTGAGACTCAGCTAGAAATTTTCTCACTTCCAGATTATAAAGGAATTCATTTTTATTTTCTTAATCATATAACTTCATGTTTCATGTTTAGATCTCTGGTCTGGTTGGTGAAGTAGACAGGCTCAGTTTCATTGTTTCCCAAATATCTATCCAGTTTTTCCTAAAGCTTTTTTCCACTTATTTGCAGGTTGAGTCTATTTCTAGACTATACCATTTTGTTCCATTGATCTATTTTGTCTATCACAATGTTTTGATTATTGGTGCCTAAATATTTTGCTGCTTTACTTTGTGAACAGAAACTAAACAAGGTAAAAATTAGAAGTTACTCTTACTTCATTGTTTTCCCTACCGCCAGTACTAAATGACATACATGTGGGATACATGTATGCTGTAGTGAATGAAGGATGTGCTTTTGGGCCCTATATGAATTTAAAGAGTGCTGAATGAGTAGTCAGGGGACAGACATTTCTTATAACCTCTTCTGAGCAAATCATTTTCTCTAGAACTTTTTTTTAACATGCAAAAGGAGTTGTGTTTAATGAGCTTCAGGATTGTTTTTACTTCTGGTTAATGCTAATCTGGTAAAAGCACCACTGGAATATGGCATATAGTTCATTCTGCCTTTTATTTCCCCGTGTTCTTTTGCCATATTCCTAAAATAAACTTCCTTTTCTGGCTCTTGATTCTTTTATCCTTTCTGTAGATTTATCTTTGTCCTAGCATTTCCTTCTCTCATATTTCTTTTATTAATTTGTATTTCTTTCTGCTGATAAGGCAAGATTGCTACTGTTTGGTGCTATGCTTCTAACTTCAGTAGGGAAAAATTAAATGGGAATTATCCCCCCCCCCCCAAGTTTCCCTCCCCACTGGAGAATTTTTTAAAAACAAAAACTTAATACCAGCCACTTGTATGTAGTACTCTGTTCTTTTATATAGAGCAAAAGGAGAAAAACTGCCTTTTGTGTCTGAAGAAATCAGCAAAGACTAAGATCATCAGTTCCTCATTTATCCATAAGAGTTATATGTTTATTAATACCCATTCTTCAAAAGGTCAGGAGAGAAGGTGATGAAAAAGAAGAGCAAATATGTGGAAAGAGCCTCTTAGGCAATTATCATATATGTAAAATGAGAAAGGTTATATAGTTTAAGTCCCAATCAAAGTCCTGACCAAATATAAAAACATTATTATCTTATTTAACTAGGATATTTAAAATACAAAAAAGAATAGGAAATTGTGATTATTGCTAGGTAAATTAACCTTAAAAATGCCATGTTTGATAACACATGAAACTTTCTCATGTGGAAGATAAAAGAGATGTGATAATTTGACATCATGCTTATTCAGAAAAAAATAAAAAGCTCAACGAAGTATTTCTTCAGGTAAAAAGTTTTGATAATCCATAAAACAAATGGTTTAAAAGACAAACTCATAGCATTCCAGTGTCTAAAAAGTTTGCTAGTTTTTATTAAAGATAGAACTTTGTTATCTTTGAACACCAGTGATACAAAAAAAATACTGAATTTTATTCTGAAAATGCCAGAACTATGAGATTCTTAAAGAGTAAGATAAGCAACCAGTTAGGCCACCACTTTTCTCTGTTTCCCCCGGAGAATAGAGTAAAAGGAGCAGAGGAGCATACCAAGTTCTAATAGGGCAAAGATGCTTGTTGGGCAAGGCTAGCATCCCACAAGAGTAGACTGATTGACATTTTGACAAAGGTTAATAAGCCCATTCCTGCTTTGATAACTCAAATTTATCACTTGTCAGGTAATGAATAAAAGATGAAATTTTGTGTAATGAATATGGTTTAAGTTTAAATACATAGTGTCTTAAATGAGTTTGGTGAAAGTTGAGAATATGCTGTATTTTCATATATGTTTTTCCTGGAAAAATATACAAATTTGAAATGAAGTCAGTTGTTCTATTTTCCTTCATAATTTTTCATTTTGTTTGCCTGCTTAAGGCATACAAAGAAGAAACTTTAAAGAGGCTAATTTTATAATTTGTGCTCCTACAGCAAGAGAGGAAAATGCCTGCATTTGATGGTGTGTACTCATGTTTTGTTTGTTTTGTCTCACTATTTTTGCCCATGGAATCACAGGCTCACGTTGCCCGGGGTGCCACAGACTCAAGCAATCCCCAGTCTCAGCTTCCCAAGTAGCTGGGATTACAGGTGCATGCCTCCACACCCAGCTATATTTTTTTAGAACTAGGTCTTGCTATGTACCCCCAGAAGGACTCAAACCGCAATCCCTGGCCCTGGCTTCCTAGGCTGCCGCTTACAGACATGTGCCACCATGCCCGACCTGTACTTATGTTTGTTGTTTTAGTTTTTTTTCTCCCAGAGTAAATGTCCCCAACCCAGTCTTCCAATTTGATGTTTTATTTTTTAAAATGTATTTGTTATTTATTTTGTTTTGTATTGTCTACCCCAGGGTTCTCCCACCACTTTATCACCCATGAACTATCGTCTTAGCCTTTTGTGCCCCTCCCATCCCCGATTTTCTCCCCTCCCCCCCTTGCTCTATATTTCAATTGACATTATCAGAATGGCCATCTTGCCTAAAGCAATTTGATATTTTAATATATACATAATGCTGTTTTCAAAGAGAGCATAAATTTCTAATTCTGTGTTCGTAAGCATTTAATCTCTCATCCCTACAAATTGGAATATTTAGTTCTTGAAATTTTGATTTAAAACTTAAAAGTTCTGTTTTAAACTTGGAATATACATTTAATTTCTCATTTCCCCCTCCTCAAACTTTGAAATAGAAAAATAAAATTTATTTAAAGTACCTATTTGGTAATGTTCAGTACATGGAGAGTGCTTATTTTTAAAAAATGGTGAAGTTAATGAAATACATACTTACCACATATATAAAATCTATAGTACATTCAAGTTAAGATACTATAGCCAGTAAATAGACCACTATATATTTTTTTTAAAATAAGTTCAAAATATATACATGTAATTTAAGCAGATTTCAGCAAATTCCAGAATAACAATCAAATTTAGCTATCATTTGCCATTTAACATATTTTATCACATGAAGATTAGATGGAATCAGCTAAAAAGCAAGTTGTGATATTTACAACAGCTCTTCAGGTGGCAGTGGCAGAGGTTCATTGAGATCTTGATCCAAGCCAGGAATAATAGAGAGCTCCTGACACTGGGTTTTACTGTTTGAATCTTCCTGGTTTTCTGTAAAATCTGTTGGTGGCAAGGGCAAGCTAAATGAGTCAGGAGGAGGTGGAAGTGCCTGTTCAAACTCAATATTATGATCTTCAGAGACTTGTGTGAGACAGTCTAGAGGTGGTGGAAGGTTGGTGGCATCATTTGTAAAAGGAACTGTAATTGTCATTGTGGGTTTGTCTGATTGGTTACTCTCCTGTCCTTCCAAATCAAGAAGGGAAAGAGGTGGTGCAGGCAGATCTGCATCATCTGAAGAAGAGACAGCAGTGCCAATTGTCGATCCACCTGCACTCTCCTCTGATGTACCATTTACTTGATCTTTTATTTTTTCTGCTTTGGGGTTAGAATCTTCGATGTTTTCACTTGACTCAAACAACTTAATTTCTAAATCATCTCCTATAAGTGTGCCTTTGCTTGGTTTCCAGGCCATAAGTGAAACAATCGATGTACGTTTTGTGGAGACTTCATTTTCTCTGATGTTATCTAAACATAAGTCAGGGGTCTCACCATCCGCGAATGGAGACCTTCCTGCCCAATTCTGATCATTTGAAACCGGTTTTTTAAAACATTTCCATAGTACAATTATGATTATAGCCACTAACATGGAAGTCAGAATTACACCAATTAATATGGCCGCTGTTGAATTAGAATTGATTTTGTGTGGAGTTTTTTTGTTGGTGATAGATTCTACGATGAATCCTGGTGTACTCCTCGTTGAAGTTTTAACAGTTGATGTTGCTTGTGTAGATATAGTATAAACAGTTGATGATATTGGTTTCCTAGAAGAGGTGTGAACAGATAATGATGATTGTTGAGGGGAAGTATAGACAGACTGGGGTTGTTGTCTGGTGGAAATATGGCCAGATGGTGATAGTTGTCTGGCAGAGGTGAACACAGGTAGTGCTGTCCGTTGAAAAGATGTATTGGTCATTGTTACTGGTTGTCTGGTGATGTTATGGGCAAGATTTTGTTCAGAAGTGTGTGCTGTTGGTTTACCAGAAGAGACATAAATAGCAGTGACTTTTGTAGGTAATGTTGGTTGTCCAGAAGTTGGTTGATCTGAAGAATTCTCACTTGAGTTTTGAGGATTTTCTGAGACATAGGAATGTGGCTGTTTCTCTGTGGTAATGGCCTCTGTTTCTGAGAAAAATGTATCGTCCAGGTGTCCACAAAACAAAATTAAGATGAAATATTTGAGATCCATTTCAGAAATTCCTCTTTACCAGTGGTTTTATTAAAAAAAGAAAAACAAGTGTCATTTGGTATCTGGCATAGAACGTATAGGTACTTCATAAATATTAATTTCTAATTTAAACAGTACTTGAATTTGCTCTAACTCATTATACAACATTTGGTACTCATAGGCAGCGATACTCCCTTATTTTCTAAGATCTATAGTTGGCCCTACTGCACCTCTCTCTTCATTAACATAACCGTCCTTCAATGCATATTCATATTCTCAAATTAAGAGGCTTTGTTTGCTGCTTCCCAGTCCTCGCTTCCCTATTCCCTTGACCCTTAGAAATGTGTTGCTCTTGCTTCCTTGAAGGATACCAGATAAAAATGAAAGAAATTAATTTTATCTCAAAACTGACTCTTTTCTCAATTTCTCTGCTTTTGTTGTTGTTGTTGTTGTTACTGGTCTGTTGTATTAGTAATCCTTGCAGCGTCCTCAGTATCTAACACTCATTTTTAATATTAGACTCATTTTTTTTTTTTTAAGAATTCTTTTTAGCTGGGCATGGTGGCTCGTGCCTGTAAGCTTCAGCCTATGAAGTGACCGGGGTTAGGGATTGTGGTTCAAGTCCCACCTGGGGCCTGTAGCGAGCCCTAGTTCCCAAAAAATAGCTGGGTGTGGGTGTGGTGACTCGTGCCTGTAATCCCAGCTACCTGGGAAGCTGAGGCTGGGGATTGCTTGAGTCTGTGGTACCCCAGGCAACGTGAGCCTGCAGTTCCATGGACAAAAATAGCGAGACCTAGTCTCAAAAATAAAAGCTATTCAACTCAGGATTCTAGGCTCAGATCCTTATAAAATCTTCTTTGAATCTAGTTAAATTAGTCTTGTCCAGATAGTCAAGTAATCCTAGTGCTGCTTTAATTTATTTATTGATGAACTCACCTTTGTGTAGGCTCCTGTCCTAGGATTAGGAGATTCTAGTGATAGAAACAAATAATAAATAATTTAATGAGTTTCCTCATAAAGATTTACAAAAGGTGCACAGAAGAACAAACAGCTTGGGGATACTAAAGAGAAGGTTTCTCAGAAAAGTCAAACTGAAACTTGAAAGGTCTGTGAGAATTAATTAGATAAAATATTGCTGTCAGAGAAACAATTTATGGAAAAAGTAGGCACATGTATAAGTTTGGCAGGTATGACTTTTTTTTCTTAAAGGAGCTGGTAGATGATAAAATTTGTAGTCAGTTAATTTCCAGTTCTTCTGTCACCTGCCTACGTACCTAATCATGAAAACTAGCTATTTACTCTCTCCTGGTCTCATTTGCCTTAACTCTAAAGTGGAAAGTTTTCAGCTGTGAGGGTAATTTTTGCACATTAAACACCATGGTAATTATTTAGCTATTTCTTATCATAAGGGAAAGGAAAACATCAGGATATTAAATCCTGGTGCATATGATTGGAAGTCATAATTTTTCTGTGATTCATAGGTCAAGATCTGAGAGAAAGTTGATGTTCTATGGAAGATACAATGAAAGAACTTGAATTCTTTCAAGTTTTGCAAATAAGCAGATCTTTCAGCATATTTAAATAGTTTTCATTGCTGTTCCTCAACTATTTGGAACATGATGATAAATTACCATATTTTAGTAGAAGTCCTGTACAGTCCCTTTTTCTCTTCCCCTTCTTTTTCTTTTCCTCCCTCGTAATACATCAAGCCTAAATTTAAAAATATTTCTCTTTTAAGTACACTGCTAATAAATTAATCCTTTTAAAAGCATGCATGATAACATTACACCCCCACCCCTCATTGCTATTTTTTTTTTTTTTTGAGACTAGGTCTCGCTATTTTTGCCCATGGAACCTCAGACTCTCGTTGCCCAGGGGGCCACAGACTCAAGCTATCCCCAGCCTCAACTTCCCAGGTAGCTGAGATTACAGGCACATGCCACCATGCCCAGCTATTTTTTTGGAACTAGATTTCGCTAGGAGCCCCAGGCAGGACTCGAACCGCGATCCCTAGCCTGGGCTGCTTCATAGGCTGAAGCTTACAGGCAGGAGCCACCGTGCCCGGCCCTCATTGCTATTAAGGTGGTAATTCCAAGCTGAGTTTTCTTCCTTCTGACTTGAATTACCAGTACAGACTCATACCTCATTACTGAAATGTGTTAGTGTGTTTTTCCCAAACCCAGCCTCTTCTACCTTTTGAATGCCAATTTGAACCCTTCCTTGTCTTTCAGGCCTCAGCTAAAAATTCCAGTTTTTACAATATCAGTGATATAATAGAGAGGATGAATGAATAAGTGAATTATACTTTCAGAAAAATTTTTTTCCATTTTAAATCTAATTCTGTTACCACAGCCCAAAGAGACCAGGCATTAACTCAGTCCCTCTAGTTCTTACTATCTTTTTGTTCCGTTGGCTAATTCTTCATGTATGTACTTCACGCTTACGTTTTCTGAAATAACTGCGTATATTTTTATGCCTTTAACTTTGCATTTTTTAGTATCTTCACCCCCTCAAACAAGATTGTAAAGAACCTAGATAGAAGAGAGAAAGAAATGAAGAAAGAAAAATGCCTATCTAGAATATATTATGTGCTTATACTGTACTATGTGATGTACTATCCCAGATTTTTTACATGCTTTGTTTCACACCATGAAGAAGAGGGAGGAGGAACCCTTGACTTAATGAATAAAGAGACAAACTTAAATGAGCTTAGCAACTTGCCCAGTTCTGTGTTGCTATTTAGTGACACATTGGAAATTTATATGCAGGACCATCTGATTCCAAAGCATGTGTTCTATTACCCTAAGCTGCTTCTTATTTTATATTTTGATTTCTACAGCCAAGTCCCACATGTTATTAGTAGCTCAATAAATAACTGATCCTGTATTGGGCTTCTTGATTCCTTCCTTTCCATTTTACTTTTTATTAACACTACTGCCAGAGTGTGAGCAGAGAAGATGAAATCTAAGTTATTAAATTCTCCTGTTTATCCATTTTGCATAAGATTTACTAGGGAAAAAATTTTAAACTTTCAGCCCACACATGAAGATTTCAGCCATCTCTAAGTGATCATTATCCATGTGTTTCCTACCTGCTTTTCTTACAAATTCTCAAAAAAAATAAATTACAAAATGTTATGCTTCAGCATTTTTTCTAAGTACCATCTAAAGCAACAGAAAATATAGGTTGTGAATTATCTTTAGCCAAAAATATTTCCTCTTTTTGTGACTTTCCTTAAAATGAAAAAAAGTTAAAAACCAAACCACCCATAGAGTTCCTTTTTTCATTTAGCTGAAAAAGACATTAAAAAGAGTCCTAACATTAACATAACTATAAACCCAGTTTAGTTTGTAAGAGCAGTTTTGATAGGTTCTTAGCTTTTTTAAATTTATTTAATAGAAAGGTCATAGAATCCTCAGTGTATAGATTTTACACTTGTTTGCAGATTGCAGCAATAATAGAATCAAATTCCACTTTTTACTTATTCCACCACCTCTCCCCATTTTTAGTTAACAGTCTACCCTTCTAGAACCTGCTATATCAGAATGATTGAATCTATGCTAGAATCCTTCTATGTTGATTTAGAGTAAACTAGAAAAGAAACAGCAAGATTTAAAAGAAGGGTAAATAGGAGTATAATAGTGAACATACTGTTTTTTTCTATCTCAGATAGAGTGAGGCCCATATTTTCACTGTGCAAAAAATTATTTAACAAAGATATTTTAAAAAATAGAGACCATGGTACTTGAAATGCCAACATTGCTTTTTCAGGGAAAGAAAGTAGAAAAATGCAAAGTAACACAAGAAAAAATAAGCAAAATTTATAGTAAACAGCAAGACTCAAGTCATTTGACTGGAGATCAAGTATTGGAAAGAAGAAAAGTTAAGAAAAAGCTGAATAAAAAAAGGTGGCAGTTACATAATTAGCAAGTTAGTTGGGAGGGAACTTCAAGTAGGTGAAAGAAGCAACCACAAAGTGCTACTCTGTCACTGGCCTATTTTCGTGGGTTCAGGGAACCAGCAGAAGAACAGATCTTGCCAAGATGGAGGTCTTGAATGACTTGTCTTCTCAAACTCATCTTTCATGTCAGGCTCTCTGTCCTACTTTAAGTACCCTTCAATATCAGTCTGTCTGTCTTCATCGTTCCCTCTTCCAAGAGGGTTCCTGCTAGTTAATGCCAAAAATCTCTGCACATTCTATATAGCATTTTCTAAAAATTATTTTGTCTGTTGGCTCAGGTAAATCCCAAATTTTTCTGGTTTTGTGTGCTGGTTTTAGACTAGCACTTTGATGTTTAAGCCTGAAGTTTTTGTCGTTTGTTTTCCTTGATTATTTAATAATTTATTTAAAGAAGAAAATGCAAACTTCTAACTAAGCATTTAAAAGTCGGTTACAGCAAAGCAACAGTTTCCACGTATTAGACATGTTTTCATAAATATAAGGCATAAGTATATAAAGAGTTTAGCATTGGAAATGATGCTGTTAAGTTGGCCATAAGAAACATCACATCTTTTAAAGAAAATGAAGATTTGGGTAGCATTTGCTAGATAAAAATGCAAATCAAAATAAATCATATCTCAAAAATAATGAGTTTCAGTTTATTTGATGTAATAAAAGTTACAGTGCAGATACGGTAGGTTAAAATTTGTTAGTGTATCTTCAAGTAATGAAATGTGCAACCATAAAAGGAAGAAAACAGCAATTCTTTATCTTGAAGAAGGGAAGGGGAAATCAACCTTAAGCTATAATAGGAAGTATCTGATAATCTTTTATCAATTAGAGCGATCATTTACTGAGTACCCTCCAAATGCTAGACACTACCCTAATTTAATGAACAAGGTGTCATCATCTTCACCTTATGGATAAGGAAACTGAGACACAGAGAAGTTGGTTAACTTGCCAATATTTCAGCAGCAAGTAGTGACACTAATACAGAAACCATACCAATCTTGTACCAGAGCCATTTCCTTTTGTTGTATGTCATTATATATGCTGTACTGCCATTCATAACAAAATTATTAGATAAAAGTGCTTCATGGAAAAAAGGACATATGGGCTTTGGGAAAGTAGTCTTATGTAAAAGGCAGGAAAAGAACTATCAGAAAACTTTTAGTTCTGTGAATCTATGAAAACAGTTTTAGGTTTGAGTGCTTAATATATATAAACTATCATATTTGAAGTGACTTTTTAGAGACTATGCATTGAAAAGCTTCAGTTCTGTTTAAAAAAATCTGAACTTAGAATTAATTATTTTCTTCTAAGTAGGATTATATAGGAATTAGTTGAAAAACATAGGTATAGTAAGCTCTAAACTTGGGATCTTACCCTTTAAAAATATATAGATAACTGTTGTCTAAAATTAGAGGTAAACCCTAGTTTTCTAACTTCTATGGTAGTTATTTAGGGGAAATCTGAAGTGATCTTCAGTAAAACAGTCATGAATGTCTGAAATGTTGAACTAGGCTTTACCCACTGTAAATTCAGTGATATTGAAGGTTTATGTAGACTCTTGGCAGTTTTCATTTTGGAAGATGTTTGCTTTGCAATTATCCAGTTTACTCACAGCATAGGCATGTTTTATGCATATTTTCTACTTGTTTTTGCATATTTTTCCTGTATTTTACAGTGTTTCCTAGTGCTCAGATAGTAACAAGTAACAAAATATACATAAGCTTTAAAAATGAGCTATATTTTCATATTATTTTTAAAATTTTGTTTGTGTAAAAAATAAGGCATATGTAATAATAATTGAGACTCATATGCTTGCTGTTTTGTTTTTTTTTAAAGAAATCAAGTGAAAGTGAAAAGTGACCATTCTTACTATGTAAACTAAAGGGGATTCAAAAATCAAATCTATGGGTTATATACAGAGAAAGTAACATTTCGTATTTTGGAGGTTAAAAATTCAGTCACACCCTGGGATTTCTGGTTTTATTTCTAAGCCTTAACCTTTTCTGTCCTAGCTATAGTTTATTTCTTTTACTTTCAGAAGTAAAGTTAACAAACATTATTATCAAATAAACTAAAAAGGGGTTATACCATACAAACCTAGGTGAAAAATTTTCTCCAAGGCAAATTCAACTTTTAATATAAAATTCCATGCAGCAAAACCACAAAATCTATTATAGACATCTTTAAATTATCAGTTTAAATTTAAACACTAAAGATGTTTTCATCCTTAAAATAAATTTTATATAAACCAAAGATCAAACCAGATTGCCTTGTGAAAACTTTCTTACCTCTGCTGTCACTTCTTTTGCAGGATGCTAAATTCTTGTTCTAGCTGGACATTTTGGTGATTTGACTAAGAAAGTAAAAGAGGTGGTTCGGTTCAGGTCAAAAATGGTCCTCTTCAAAACTGAAATGGTTTCCGTAGAAAAAGAGGAAGTTTATCAATAGTTGGATCCGGAAGTGCAATAAACCACAAAATGACTAAGAAATGAACTACTTTAAGAGAACTTATTTTGAAATATAATTTGAAACTATATGATTTGAGTGCTTTTGATTAATGTTTATAAGTTAATACTCTCTAGTAACAGGATTATAAAATGTAAATAAACTGTAACCTTGAAGAGAAAATCCTATATCCTTAGGAAAAACTGCATTTTGGGTTATTACCCACAATGAGACCTTTTGTAAAAAATGAATTATGTACTCTGTTTACTTGTGTGACGTTAGACACACACTTATTACACTTCTAAGTCATTATTTCCTCCTTTAGAGGGCTGTTTTCCTTAATAGGTTGTTGTGAGAATTAAGACATAAACATACCTTTCACACGGTAGGTAGTATGTTGTTCCTCAAATATAATTTAGACAAAGCTCAAGTTAAAATATAACTAATATTTTTACCCAAATATTTTTACCCAAATACTTTATAAAATGATTTTTTAATTTGGGTTCACAACTCTGATCACTCACAAAATGCATGCATCTCAATTGAAAGTAAAACTGCGACTCGGTTTTCAGATAAGTTAAGCAAAGTATATTGAAAAATATATGTATCAGTCTGAGTAAAAATTTCTTTGGGAAGGTCATCTTCTAGCCTCTTTCCTGGCTTGAAAAATGAAGATCATAATCTCTGGTTTATAAGTTTGTTATGGGAGTCAGTAAATGTACAGTGTCTATCATAGCTTGTGTTTTAGTAGATAAGATATTAAAGCATGCCCTGTTATCCATTGATCATTGCAGAGAAACACAGGTCATTAACACCTACTTCTTACCTTAAAGGTACTCATAACTTGGTACAAAAAGAACTTCTTATTAAGGGATCCTGTTGTAAAGTAGAATATAAAAGTGATAAGCTTTGGACTCACTACTTTGAAAACCCAAAATTCAGTTTGGGAACCATGTTGCAAGTTAGAAAACACATGTCTCTGTTCAAAAATAACTTCTGACTTTGAACTTAGGTGCCCTTGTTTAAAAATAACCTAAAATTTGAACTCAAAGTTACCGTAGCTATTATCTTTAAATGTTTTTGTTCATGACCTATAATTGGTATCTTTCTGAGGGTACATATTAATAATAAGAAATGATAAATTTTAAATATTCTTATAGTAGAAGCTTGCTGGTTTGTGAAAAAATATTTGAATGTATAGTAGTTGTATAGTCAACTTACTTTTAAAAAGATTAATTTGTTTTAATTTTGTCTAACAGGTCTTTCTGTATTAGTTCAAAAAGTACTTTTTATCAATGCTATTTGTTCTAATACATGACCTTGAAATTTTAATTTGTGTAAAATGGGAATTCTACTCACTTTTCATTTCTATCTGGTCCATTTTACCACTTAGTAGATAACCTGATATCACCAAGATTGGCATGAGTTTTTTCTTTCTATTGTACTGTGTTGACATTTTTCTTTATCTGAAATAATAAATATGGTCATGACTTACTGTTTAGGGAATGGATATTTTTTACAGTTTGATGATGAAGTAATAATAAAATTGATGCCCTATTGTTTTCTTCTCATTTTGTTATGACACAATATTGGAATTATGAAATTTGTAAGAAGTGATGACCAAAACAGTGTTACCTAGGAAATTATACAAAATTTACCAGTGCCTGGGATTCAGCATATTCCTACTGAAACAGAAGGCAATGGTTGGAATCAGGCATTGGTGATATTTAAAGACTCTTAAGGCAATTCTGATATGTAACTAGAATGAGGAGAGTAAGATTATGGTCATTCTTGGAAAAATGCTATCTTTCATTAGCCAACTACCCACATACTACCCACAGTAAATGCACCAGAAGGGAGAGTTTTGGGATTTTTATTGTAATTGTCATTGTTAACATTGCCTGGTATTTTATTAGATTGTCTTGTATAAGTTTCATTAGATAATTGGAAGGTCTTTGAAGCCAACTTTTATAATGTAATTAATTGAAGATGGAAGTCTTAAGGATAGGTCATTATTTTACTTGAAAATACATCCTTTCTTTGCTCGTGTCATATAGTATAGTATAAATATATAATAAATCATTTGTTAGTTACTTGGTATCCATGAAGTTCAAAGATTAATCAGTGTCTGGCTATTTGCTATAAGTTAACCAATAGGCAATATTTATAAAAAAAAAAAAAAAAAAAAACAACAGGTATCTCACACTTAGTATGTCCTTAGCTCAACATCTGGTGTAGCTGTAAATACAGTGTTCTAGTTGAGCTCTGTTTCTTATTTTTACAATATAGTCTAATAATAAAGTTAATATAAATACATGTGATTTTATTTTGAGTCTTTATTATACAAAATTAAGTTTTAGTTAAATATTTATGGTAGAAAACACTTTCTTGTGTGTGCCATATATAATATAAAGATATCCATCATAAAGTTAGCCATATTGATAAATTAGATGGTATGGATTCTCTCATATTCGGCAGAGACAGTACCAGTTAAACTATACAGTTCAACCCTATACATAGTAATTCAGTTTTTATTAGATGTTGAAAATCTCTCGGATCCACTAAAACTATTTCAAGTTCATCTAAGCGAATTGCTGTGCAGGAAATATTTATTTAATTGTCCCTTTCTGCATCTGTTTGTCAAATTTTCAACTTATTGTTAAAAATTGAATATCAAAACAAAACTGCACAGTTTAATTAAGCAGGCATACTTCTCACCTGCTTAATTCTAAATTGTAAAGTCTGCATCAAATTTTAGACCAAGTCAGCACAGACATTAAATATCTAACTGACTTCATTTTTACTCCAAATATTTTCCCCTGGCTACTTTGTGTTTTTTAATCACTTAAGCATCTGTTACTGAGTGAGTTCTCTCAGTTCGCTCATAGTCTTTTCTTTCACTTGTTGCTGTAAGCATGCCAGTAGATTGCATCATTAGGTTGGGTCCTGGGAATTGTTTTGCTCTTTTCCAAGTGTCTGATTCAGCAGACCATAGACCACTGTTTGCAAGAAAATCGCCATTGCTTCTAGGCTGACGCTTGCCTGCTTGTTTTGAACGTCGGAGAGAAGAGACTTTGTTTGCCAGAACCACAGTTGATAGAAATAGAAGGGTACAGAGAAGAAAAAGCACTGCAATTATAATTAAGCAAACTAGCATAGCCACTTTGTTGTTATTTTCTTCACAGACATCCTTTTTTAAAATGTCACTGTGATTTTTGCTTGTGTTTTTGATGCTCTGTACTGTTGGAGAGCTGTTGCTGACAACAGAGGGCGTATAAAACTCCAGTTCAGATTTAGGAGTTAATGACACATTGTGAGATGATGCTGCTCTTTCGGGCATATTTGTAGAATGACCTTTCTTATTGACGTTACTAGTAGTAAGGTTTGTAGTAAGGTTTTCATTTTGGTTTCTGCCCATCTTACTTTGAATATCTGGACCCCAGACAATGGAATTGTTAGCCCTCAGATGGGTATAGTTTGCTTTTGTTCCTTTAAACAAAGCTGTGACCATCAGAAAGACAAGATGCAGATAACGTCCTGTGTATGCCATGTCAGTACTGGTAATCTGTGGAGAAAGAATGTAGACCATAAGTTTCTGAAGGAATCATGTTTCCTGTTTTTGGTAATTGAAGTTAAAAGATATATTATAACTAAGCTACATGGTCATGTTTAACAGTGTACTATCCTGGTTGAATTCTTCCTCAACTGAATTTTTTTTCTGTAAGACTATGTAAAAAGAGACATAGCCTTAATTTCTATGATTTTTAGATGCTAGAATTTAGCATTGCAAGTAACTGTTAATCATTGTAAACTGGATACCATAGTTTTATACTGTTTTCTTCCTCTTACATATGCTAGACTTTAACTTGGAGTCTGATACTTCTCCTTTTACATTTTTGAGTTCTTCCCTCCCCCACCTTTTCCTTTAACGTTTTTTTGAATCCTTCCCTCCCTCACCACCATTTAAGGACCTTTCTTGCAGAAACTCCTCACCCTCTAACAAATGTGTTATCAATCTACAGTAATGGAGAGATGTGATTTTGAGTATTTTGCTTCAAATATGAAGTCAGTGCCTTCGAAGTGGGGTTGGAGGACAGCATGAGGAAGTGTAATAGCAACCAAAAGAAAATGGATTTCAAATAAGCATTTAAGGTGTTTATTTTTCTTCTTGGGTATTTATCTTGAAGTCTAGAATAAAGCTGGTTGCTTAGAACTGTCTTTACAGTGTTCACAAAAACAATTTTATAGTGCTTCTCACTTCTTTGTCCCTTGACTTACTGTGACTTTCTGAAAACATACATACCAGTTTTCTCAACCGAAAAATATAAACAAAGAAAAAGAAGCACATTTTTAAAAATACGTTGAAAAGGCCAGCAAAAGTTACTGACTTTTTCATCTACATTTTAACATCATACTCAGCAAAAGTTGAGTTTCAGTTTTCGCGCTGAACTCCCTAGAAGCCAGTGCAAAGCAGGGCAGTTTTGTTCTTAATTCTTTTTATCCACTCTGTGATTGAAGAAATACAAATGGGATAGTTGGTTTAGGTACTGGTGGCCCAGTAGGGAAAATTAGTTATTACCACTATTTTGCTATCTCTTTTTAATTATCTAGTTGCTCTGAGGACTGTTTTTTTGTGAGGCGGCTTGAAGCAATATCTAGATTATTTTCTTAAGGTTTTCTAAATTAAATTTCCTGTATACAAACTTTGTTTATTTTGTAGATGTTTCTCTCAAATTTTATTGTCCTCAGGAGCAGTTTTGTTTCTTTTTTTAATGCAACTGCTCAAATGGTAAGTCTAGGAGGAGTCAGAGGTTCTATATTGCTAACCTAAGCAGAACAGATAACCACTGCTAGCCACGCTTCTGCATACCAGGGACTAAAAAGTAGTAGTTGTTATGTCATTAATATTTATAGATTATTGATATATGAAATATGAGAACAAAAAAGTGTCATGTTGAGTTACATAAGCAAAAGTAGCATCTAATAAACAATCCTAACTGGAAACTAACCTCTTAGATAATATTTCCTATGCATAAAAGGATGAAAAAACCTGTATTAACTCTTCTAAAATTAAGGTTACTTTTTCGATTATCTTTAAATAGGATAAAGATATTGTGCCTTGACTTTTAAATAAGTGTTCAGCTTCGATTTTTAAGTTGAATGACATACACAAATCTTTGGCTATCTGTGATTCTTTCACAAAATAAACATTTAAATTGGATTACCAAGTACTAACCATCCTATTTTGCATTAGATGCTAAAATAATTAAATTGGGTTATTCTTTTCATATTAGTTCATTAACAATGTTGCATACATTGTGATATTCCTATGCACTTTATAGCAGTGCTTACCACGTTAACAGTGCTTACCACTGGACAGATAATGGGCCCGCTGTTGATTGTCTTCAGCCAGTGTACTGCCATCCCCAAATAAACAAACCATTGTCAAAGTGAGACTTTCTCCTACCCTTACAAATGCCTGAGAATCAAGATCTATCTCTCTATCTCTAACGTCTGCCGTGGACCCAAGGTTATGTTATCAAAGGTTTTCATCATCCCTGGTCATTTCCAATCAAATTTATAATGCCTAAATATTAGTAATGAAAAAAATTTTTTCTTACTTTTTTTATAGCAAAACTTTCCGAGTCACTTTCAAGTCTAAATTCAGATCCTTCCAAATACTAATTTAAAATTCTGTGTTGGTGGTAAATCTATTTCTAACTTAAATTTTACTTACTAGGACAGAAAATAATATACATTTTCAATTACTTAGAATTCTGCTTTGTTAGTAAGAGTTTCCATTCTAGCTGAAAGCACTTCCTCAAACACTAATTAATACGAAGTTGTAAGTAAAAAGGCACAGGAAAAACCCCATATATGACCTACCTTAAAAAGTACTTGGTCAAAATCTGATTATAACCTGATTTTAATAAGCCACTTCTTTTCTTGTCTTGAAATACAGCTTCCAGGTAATTTAAAGCAGAGTCGAAGTATATGAGCCTTAAAGTAAATCTGCAGTAAAAAAGGATATGTACAGCTAGCTTTCCACTTTTAATGCCAAACCACAGATGACACATTTCCTTTCCACTGCAAGCAAAGCACATGTCACAGGGGAAAAAACTCCAATGTGTATAGTTGTCCCCTGGTGTGACTGGAAGCTTTGTGTAGAACAAGTCCCGCCTCCAGCTGGGAGGGTTTTCTACTTAATGACTTTTGACCTTGTGCTCATTCTATTTGTCTGATACACACTAATTATATATGCCTGCTAATGTATGTATTAGTACCATTCAAAAGAAGATAAAGTAGCTTTTTTTTTCTGCAGCATTAAAATCTTCTCTAAAACTTTTATTTGATTAACCTAGGGTGATGTGTTAAGTGAGTTTGGAAGCCTGACTGTAGGTCAAAGAAACAGTGATAATGTATCACCTCACATTATCCTAATTGGACTTCATTTTCCCCTAAAAGTGACCTTTCTTCTCTGTCTTTGTAATCTCTTTCTTTGTGATAACAGCTTTCTGAGCAATCTCGGAAGTATAGCAAATTCTTTTAATTCATGTCCTTTCTTTCAGCCAAGATCAGAATTTAGATCATGTTAGTCCTTCATATTCTTGGTTGGATCAGTTTCTTTATTTTTACTGTCACCATAGTTTTTAGATTCTTATTAGGATACACCAAGAAAACTAAAGGATTGTTTTTACTAGCCCTCTTTTATATGTGTGTATCACTTCCTTTGATCATATCACCCCTTTAAAATTTTTTTTTCCTTAACACACACAGCAGAAATTCTGAAATGTTTTTGTACACAGATATCAGATAAGAATTTACTTTAAAGCACTGAAAATTTCTGTGTCCCACAAAATAAATTCATAGGTAGTAAATCTGGACTGGGACTGGGAAACTGCATTTTTCTCAAGACCTGCAGTTGCAATTGGTGCTGGTACCTAATAGCCTGGGAAAGGAACAAACCTGAAATCGCCTCAGCTGAACAGTTTCGTCCATTTACAATTTGACTACTACATATTTTTTCAGCCTTACATGTTAAAACATCTCTACATGAGCCTTCATTTTAGCTAAATTAGTTATCCGTGGCCTGAACATACCTAGTTACCAATTTCTTTTCTTCTTTATGTCTCTCCATGAGGCCTGCCAATCCCCACCTTGTTGAGTTCAAAATTCCTCTTGCCTGATTAAGTCAGTACACTCTATGAGTTTCACTGATAATTTGATTTGTGCTGATCTTACATTCTTCTGAACTTTATAGCATTGTTTTTCTCTCCAGTTCCCATGATAATTACATGCTAGCCTGAACTGTTTGTTTTATTCTAAAATCATCTAACTTGTCATATTTTTTCTTATTTCCTACCCCAAAGATTAATAAAAGCTCTAAAGTGAGGATATTTAATCTTAGCTTACTTAGTGTACCACTACCAGAGTATCTGGCATAGACCATTGAGTCAAAGTTAATATAGATTATTTTTGTTTAAAATTCTAGCACCGTGTTCTTCAGGACTTTCTGGCTATGAGCATTGAATCGCATTGTTTTCATTATAAGCATCATATGACATAAAGTGGCTTAATTTAAAATATAGAGTTTATTGGTTCATACAACTCTGTGGTCCAGGGATAAATTTCAACTCAGGAGCAACTTTGTCTAGGCCTCAAATGCCAGGACCTTATTTTCATCCTCATTTCTCAGCTCCATTTCTTTAGTTGTTAGGCAAGCTTCTCCTTTATTATGCCCCAAAGTGTAAGCAACAGCTCCCAGAACTATGTGTTCCCTTGTTTATAAACATTAGTAAAAAACAGTCTCAGCTTCCTACAGTCAAAGCTAGTCTTTGAATAGGGCCTCTTCAGGCTGGTTACCATGATTTGAGTCATGTGATCAATGTTGAACAATGCTCTTGGGTCAAGATAGGATAGTGATTGACCGAATTCACTCAGCTCACTTCAGGGATACAGGTTGACCTGGAATGGTTGGTGGATCTGGAGGTAGCTAAAGAGCATCCATTTTCTCTTTACTTGACTATGATGGGCAAATTTGTTGTTATTCTTGCACAAAGCATTTGAAATGGAAGGTATGTCTTTTCCATTTTAATTTAAACTCAACTCTTATTTTTTGAAGAATAGCTGGTTTAAAAAGCTGATCCAGACTTTATGTGATTGCTCTATTTTATTGCAATTTTCTCTAAAAAACTAATCATAAAATAAAACAATAATTAGAGTAATAGTACCTGTGCATGTATTCAGAACTCTGTTTAAAGACCTGTTTTTTTTTTTTTTTTCTTTCTGTCATGTTTCTTAGGTTCAAAACTGGTCAGATCAATGGTGATTTGTTGATATACCACGTCTTGCTGACTTTAAAGCCATATTATGCAAAGCCATATGAAATTGTAGTAGACCTTACCCATACTGGGCCTAGCAATCGCTTTAAAACGGACTTTCTCTCCAAGTGGTTTGTTGTTTTCCCTGGTTTTGCTTATGACAATGTCTCTGCAGTGTATATCTATAACTGTAACTCCTGGGTCAGGGAGTATACCAAGTATCATGAGAGACTCCTAACTGGCCTCAAAGGCAGCAAAAGGCTCATTTTCATAGACTCTCCTGGGAAACTGGCTGAGCACATAGAGCATGAGCAACAAAAACTACCAGCTGCTACCTTGGCTTTAGAAGAGGATCTGAAGGTATTCCACAATGCTCTCAAGTTAGCGCACAAGGACACCAAGGTTTCTATTAAAGTAAGTTTTGCTCTGTTAGGTAAAGATTCATTGACTTTCTTGACATCAGACAATATACTGGCATCTCTAAGTGTCCCTGTAGTGGTAAATGAAATGTGAAATGTGAAATATGAAATGTGGTATATAAAATGGAGGACAACCAAGCTTTCTATATTCATAGGAACCCTACAGAAGATATGAAATACGTACATTTGATTGTAATCTATGTTGAATTAGAGGCAGAAGAGTGTTGTATAGAGGACAGTTTGCTGTATACCTACCTGTCAGTTGGTAGGAATGTTTGGAGAAGGATAGTTACTTGTTGGGCATTCCAATTAGTACATGTTACAGAGTAAAGAACACAAATCTTCAGTAGAGAATTAGCATTTGTCAGTAGGATTCTTGACCCTAAATTTTTTTCTAATATTTTCAATTGCTTCAGAACATTTATTACAATAATTGTTAACCCATTTGAACCCATAAAATGGTGGTAACTTTTTAAAATAGGAAACATATTTTGTTAGTAGGTTTAGTTTTTGGAGGCTCTTTGACTTCTGTCTAATAGAGTCTAATTCCTGTTCACTCCACCCCCTCACCACCACTTTCTAGGTTGGGTCTACTGCTGTTCAAGTCACCTCTGCAGAACGAACAAAAGTCCTGGGACAATCAGTCTTTCTAAATGATATCTACTATGCTTCAGAAATTGAAGAGATCTGCCTAGTGGATGAGAACCAGTTCACCTTAACCATTGCAAACCAGGGCACACCTCTCACCTTCATGCACCAGGAGTGTGAAGCCATTGTCCAGTCTATCATTCACATCCGGACTCGCTGGGAGCTGTCCCAGCCTGACTCCATCCCCCAGCACACCAAAATTCGGCCAAAAGATGTCCCTGGGACACTGCTCAATATTGCATTACTTAATTTAGGCAGTTCAGATCCTAGTTTACGGTAGGTTTATTTTAAAAACTGTATTTCGATCTTGTTCTGAGTTTGTTGCTTTTAAAATGGTACCATTTAATAAGGTTTCTTTTCTTTTTTAATTAATGACATCATTATTTTACATCCTTGTTTGGAAATTTGAGGTATGCTAGGTTGGTTAACCAGCATGACCTAATAAGGTTGTGGGATACCCACATGAACTGCGGAATTCTGAATACAGTGATTCACACTAAACCAATCTATGTTCCTTCTCCAGGAAACTGATCTGAAACAGACTACATGGCACTTCAGTTTGTTTTTTTCTCCCCCCAAAAAAGTCTTTTGTTATTTCAAGTGTACATCTACATTAGGTTTTCCTCCTCTGAGTCTTTTAAGTTTCCCCATGTTCTAAAGTATATCATTATTAGTTCTTGAAATCAGATGAGATTATCATTGCTTGATAAAGCAAGTTTAGTATTCAGTAACTCCAAAAAATAAAATTTTTGTATATTTTCTATATATGAAAATGTGAGTATAGTAAAATTCTTGAAAGAAATCTTTAGATACATACATCATCTGAGCAGAGTCTATTTGGTTCAACTTAGATTTAATAATCTAAACATGAATGAGGAGAAAAACTAGCCTATGGAAGCATTAGATTTGGTTAAAAATCTCGATTTACTGCTGGGTGTAATTTTGGACAATACTGAAGTTCCCTGACTTATTTCTTTATTTTTTAAAATAAAGGTAAAGTACCTTCCTTATATACCTACAAAGGTTTGATTAGTATTATATGTGCCAGTCTAGTATAGCATCTAATAAATAATTTGTGCTTAGTAAATTTTATTTTCTCCCAACCATACTTTCTGTTCTCTGCCAGCATCTCTTTGCATCATTCCCCTCTTCCCTTCCTTTTCATGTTGGGATAATTCTTTGTCTCAAGTACCTTGGGGTTGTCAAGAGTTTTAGAGAGAGAAATAATTAGCTTCAGAAAATCTTCCCTAGTATGTAATATAGCCCAGGCTTTATATGGTTATCTCTTAGCACTCCAGATTCTCCTTTATTTAAAAGGGGAGAAGAAATCAACAAGATTTCCTTACCTTATTTGGGTGCCACAGGATCCCTGAAACCTCAGAAATCATACACAGAATTTACGTGTATGCTTACCTTTCTTTAACTTAGAAAAGTAGAGCCTGTTTGAGGAAATCCAATTCCTCCTAGCTATTAAAATATAGAAAGTCAGTGTCAAAATATTATAATTCAAAATTGTTAGGAGTTAGTAAACAATACATAAACTTAGAAATGATTATATTAATGTTTTTAGTTTAGCAATAATTTCAGTTTACTAACCTGCCTTTAATTTCTAATTCAGAGTTCTTTGCAGAAGAATGCTAGCACTTTTCTAGCAATTATTAGCTTGAATGAATCTGTATTGTTCCCTTGTAAAATAAAGTAAGCTACTGCTTTTTGCTGAAGCATGTCATCCCAGAGAATGTGACACTGTTAGCAGACTTAAATTTCAGTGGATCTTCCTATGGTTATTATTAAAATATGCTAGCACAGTAAAAGTTCAGAGACAAGGAAAATGAAATTACTGAGAAGTCAATCTTTTGCTGAATAGGAGAGGATATTAAGATTTTAAAATTAAGTAAGTTTTTTGAACAATTTCCAAAATTATTTAAATACATTTTCAGACATTTATAAGGGAATTTTCATTCTTATGAAGCCTGGATATAAGTTACGGTTGTTCATTTTCAATAGTATATACATTGGGGTCGTTTAGGGAAGGACAAATAGGAGGAACTTAATTATGTTTAATTTCTTTGAACCTCTAGTTTGAAAATTCAGGGATGCTGATTTAAAATTTTAACGTTCTATTTGATGAGTCGACCATCTCAGTTGTCTTCTTATGGTCCCAATAAATGGTTCTAGTGGGAGGAAAAAAAACACAATTCAAGAACTTCACTGAAAACATAATATAATATGCTTTATGCTGACTTTTATTAATGTACTTTGGGGCCATAAACCTCTTACATCTTGTGTCCAGTGAAATAGCCTTTAAAGGAAGACTTTATGCTGAACTGTTTTGAGACCCTCACAGTCCTTTTCTGGTTATGTCAAAAAAAAAAAAAACCTTAAAAAGATCACCAAATGATCAGAGGTATTTTATTTTAAACCATAGGATTTCTAATAATAAAATCTAAAAATAGTTGCTTCTGCTTTGTAATAGAGTAAGTTGTATGTTTTTAAAAAATTGGAATTAGAAGGAAAAAAGTAAGTTCTAAAACAACTTCATTTGTGCTTTCTCCTAGGTCAGCTGCCTATAATCTACTGTGTGCCTTAACTTGTACCTTTAATTTAAAAATTGAGGGCCAGTTACTAGAGACATCAGGTCTGTGTATCCCTGCCAACAACACACTTTTTATTGTCTCTATTAGTAAGACACTGGCTGCCAATGAGCCACATCTCACCTTAGAATTTTTGGAAGAGTGTATTTCTGGATTTAGCAAATCTAGTAAGTAATGATATTTTTCTTTAATAATAATTCTAACAGATTTTTTTAAAAGAAACCTTTCATTTCAGAATTTGCCAGTAAAATGTGTAATTTATTATATTTTTCCTTATTCTTCAAGTGCAGGAATTCTGAAGAAACTTGTTGGTATACTACCAAATCCACAGTTTTGGCAATAAAAACAAGGTGGTGAGATTTTAATACTCTGCCTGTGTCTGGGCTAATTACAAAGTCTGTTTTGCATCTGGTTTCATTTTAATTAGGTTCAGCATTTCTATTCTTAGATTATTCCAAATAAGTATTCTCGTTATCTCCTTGATTTTAGGAAAGAAGTCATTTTCTCTTTTTGGGGGGGGTTGACTTTGAACTGTAATTTTGTCATTGTACATATTGTACATGCAGAATGCACTGACATATAATACAGAGTCCAGAGACAACTCCTGACTTTAATAACTCTCATAAATTTAGTGCCCACTCAGTATGTCTCTTTATCTTCATACCCTGTGGTTGTATGAATGTTGCTTTTCTCCTGGTTTGTTTCATGATATTTTTTTCCTTCCATGTCTCCATAATACATAAAACTTTATTTTTCTGCATGCAAGCACATTTCTTGACTTTTTAAAAAATATTAGGTAATTGAAAGTCTTCATAATTGTTGGAAACCAGACATTATATATAGATTTGTAAGAAATGTAATAATGTAACCTTTAAAAGAAAATTTGTAGGACTGACAAAGCAAGACATATAAAGTTGTATTGAGAAAAAGTAACAAAATTTTTTTTTGAGTGAATTACCAAGCAAATTGTATTTTTTCGTGAATAATTCTTCCCAGGTTACTACAGATTCAGTGCAATCCTATCAAAATGTCTGTGGGATTTGAGGATGAAGAATAAGGCATAGAGCACACCAACTATATGACACTACTAGGCCAGACTGAGAGCCTCATGCTTTTGTGCCCCACACAGCAACTACTGTGGCACACACACAGCACCACCCACTTAGTTCTCTGCAGTTACATGCCTTAACTGTGCCCACCTACTACAGAGCAGTCAGGTTGGATCAGCATCCCTACCCACTGTGTCACCCCAACATAGGAAGTGGTTGTGTGGGTAGGTACAGCTCACATAGGTATGTACTATGAATGCCTCACTCAGGTGACCAGAAGGTAGTGATTCCTGGAGTCTACAGCACATCAACTGCACAAGGTTAATCCTTTTAGACTAGGAGAGGAGATAGAACTTTACCTAATACATGGAAGCAAATGCATAATCAGATAAAAATGGGGAGACAGAGAAAAACATTATATTCTAAATGAAAGAGCAGAAAAGACCTGGAGAAAAAGACTGTAAAAAAATGGAGATAACTGATGAAGTTAAAAGTAAATATGCTTCCTGAGCTCAGAGAAGAATAGATGAGCAGGAAAGTTTAAGAAAGGTCCAAACAGAAGGCACAAACCTGAGGAATACAAAGGCAGAATTGATAAAATACACTAGAGGGTCCAACAACAGACTGAAGCAGAGGAGCAGATAAGTGAGCAGTAAAACACAACAGTAGAATTTACCCAGAGAAACCAGGCACGGTGGCTCGTGCCTGTAAGCTTCAGCCTATGAAGTGATGGGTTTAAGGATTGCGGTTCAAATTCCGCCTGGGTCCCGTAGCGAGACCTAGTTCCAAAAAAATAGCTGGGCGTGGTGGCACGCTCCTGTAATCCCAGCTACCTGGGAAGCTGAGGCTGAGAATTGCTTGAGTCTCTGGTACCCTGGGCAACAAGAGCCTGGGGTTCCATGGGCAAAAATAGCAAGACCTAGTCTCAAAAAAAAAAAAAAATTCACCCAGAGAGACAACAGAATGAAAAAAGAAAGAATTTAAAAATTAAATGAAGATACCTTAAGGGACCCCTGAAAAAGCATCAAGAGCAATAATATTTGCATTCTCTTAGAATGAGAGGAGAGAGACCGGACTGCAGCAATTATTTGAGGAAACAAATGCCGAAAAATGTCCCTAATCTGGAGAAGAAAACATATAAAATTCCAGAGAGATCCAATAGGAACCCAGAGTCACACCAAGATACATTATTATAATTACAATGGCAACTGTCAAACAGAAGATTCTAAAAGCAGTATCTGCTGCACATAAGGAAAACTCTATGAATATATCTGGAGATTTTTCAACAGAAACTTGGAAAGCCAGAAGAAAGTGGCATGAGTTCTCGAAGTGTGGAAAAGAACAAACTTCTAACCGAAGATTCTGTGCTTGGCCTCACAATTGAAAGAAACATCAGGGTTTCTCAGACAAGCTAAACCAAAAAATTTCATCACCACTAAATTGTAGTACATTATGTGTTAAAGGATCTTCTCTAAACTGAAAAAAAAAGGGGGGAGGGGGGCATTAGCAACAACTATGCAAAAGAAATAATCCCAGTGGAAAAGTGCTGTTTACTATATACAACCTTAGTGTTTAATTATAGATGAATGGATATACCTAATGAAAAACTCTTTTTTAAAAAGAGTTTTTAAAATAAGAGTCCTGCCAGTTCTCCAACATGAAAGGACCTTGAGGGGATTATGATAAGTGAAGTAAATCAAGTGGAGAAAGACAAACACCATATGTTTCACTTACATGGAAGATAAAGCAAAGGAACAAACATACAAGGTTCTTACATTCTGACTCCCAAATGGTGGTTACCAGAGGAACAGGTGGGTGGAGAGTGAGTAAGTTGGGTAAAGGGTCATCATTGTATAGTGATAGATGGGAACTAGATTTCTGATGGTTTTCATAATGAGGCATATATGAATGCTGATATGAAGCTGATACCTAAGTATTGTTACAAATCAGTGTTAATGTAGTAAAAACGAATAAATAAATAAATGAAAGATTTGGGAAACCAAAGACACTATGTGATATCACTTACACAGGAAATCTAAAACACATAGAAAGTTAGAACACATAGAACACATATAAACTAGAAGCTCATAAAAGAGTAGAATTGTGCTCTCAGGGATGAAGATTAGGACGATGGAGAGAGGTTGGTGAAAGAGCACATACTTGAGTTACAAGATGAATATGTGTGAGAGTCATACATAATATGGTGATGATAAATTGATAGTACTGTGTCATATCATTGGAATTTACTGAGAATAGAATTTAAGTGGTTACCCCCCAAAAAGTCAATATATGTGGTGATAAATTGTGGCAGTCCTTTCACAGTACTACATACGTATATCATCGCATTGCATACTGTAAAAATATAATTTCCGTTTTACCACAATAAAACTAGAAAAAAGAATGAGGTAGAACCTAAAATGATTGCAAATTTCACTTGTAAGTACAAGAACAGCTAATAAAATGTTGAAAGGAGAAACAAATTTGGTATTACAGGTATCTGAATACAATAGAGGAATACAGTAGTTAAAACAGGAGTCTTCAAGAATCAGCAATCAGATCAGATTAAAGGAAATATTGATAAAGAGGCATCCCAGACTGATGAGAGAAAGATTCAGTCATTTCAGAAATAAGGTCAGGAAATGAATTAAATTGGGTCTTCATTCCAGCCCACAAGATACCAAAAATACTTTCAGCTGTAATTAAGAGTTAAATATAAAACTGGAAACATTAAAAAGAAGAGGAAAATATTTAAGTGCTTCTGAATAAAAGACTTATAAAGCAAAAACACCATAGATGGAAACAAAGGAAATAGCAGTCTTGACCAAGGAAAGGGAAGCTTCAGAACATCTCTGCTTCAAAAGACACAGTGAAAGATGAAAATCTAGGAACTGTTTGCAGCAAATAAAGGTTAATATCTTTAACCATGATGAGTTCTTATAAAAAAATGGATCAATAACATGCAAGTCAAGCTAAAGAAATGTTTTACTAATTAAAGTCAAAGTGAGATAATCAACTATCAAGTTGGATGAAATTTTTTCAATTTACTGTTGATGGTCTGTGGAATTGTGAACAGGAGTAATTTTTCTAGAAAGCAATTTGAACGTGGTATAAAGATCCTTAAGAATGTTCATGCTTTTGACCTCATAATTCTACTTTTTGCAATGTGTCCTAAAGAATTGATGTTAATCATAGCATTTATATATATTTTAAGTGCCAAAATTATAGGTGAGCAGTTTGATAAATTTTTAATTATGAATCACAAACCATCTCCTACATCAAGATACAAGACATTGCCACCCTCCAGAGATTTCTTGGCAGTTGATGCCATTCTATCTATCACCAAGAGTAACCACTGTTTGGTATAGATTTTCAATTTGGGAAGATGAAAAGTTTCTGTAGATAAAGGGTGGTGATGGTTATATAACAATGTGAATATACTTGATGTCAATGAACCATACACATAAAAATGACAAGTTTTATGTTGTGTCTATTTTACCACACGCAAAAAAAAAGTGTGCTTTAGGGTCTCTAGGTGAACTTATATAGAGAAATTTGTTTTCCTATTTCTGTATTTTTGTAAGTCTGAAATTACTTCAAAATAAAAGTTAAAAATGTTTTTGTAGACTTTCAAATGAGTAGTCTCAATATAATCTACACTAGAAAAAAACATTCAGAACATACTGCATATATAGCATAATCCTAATTTTTGTAAAATATTTGGAACTGACTCATATGTAGATACACACAAAAATCTTTGCATAGATTTGGAAAAAAGCCTGAAGAGAGAGATAAGGTATGATACACCAATGTATATGGATTTCATTTTTGTGGTAGTGATTTCCTTTTGCAAACTTTCTGTGGTTACTTTATTAGAAGTATAAGGATTAACATTAACAATAAGTAATAAGGAATTACTACATATTTCATTTTCTTATTAGAATAAAACAACAGATTTCTTAAGACAGTATTTGAAAGTATGTCAAGACTTTTCAAAAATTGGCTATTAAAATTACTTTCTCTAAGACTTATTCTCTTTACATCTGTCTTCAATAATATATTCTCCAAACCTGATTCTAAGTAGTAGTTTTTAACCTTTATTCCCTCAATTCTTTATTTTAAAATTATTGTTGATATAATTTTATTGACTATGTTAGTAATGTATTTTTCCTCCAGGTATTGAATTAAAACACCTTTGTTTGGAATACATGACTCCATGGCTGTCAAATCTAGTCCGTTTTTGTAAGCATAATGATGATGCCAAACGACAAAGAGTTACTGCTATTCTTGATAAGTTGATAACAATGACTATAAATGAGAAACAGATGTATCCATCTATTCAAGCAAAAATATGGGGGAGCCTTGGGCAGGTATTGAGTTTGTTTAAAAATTTATCTAGCACTGCCTTAAAGTACATACTTAGATGGAACTGACTTTGTGTAAAGCACTGTGCTGGACATGATAGATACAACTGTAAAACAGCCCCCTCTTTCAGAAAGCATGCACACACTTACCTGATTCTTTATGTGAATAAAAACTTTGAATGTCTAATGCATGTCTGAGAGAAAAACTGTTTCACACTCTTTTCCATGCACAGTTATGTAAACCTTAATTGTAAAAATCTGATGTCATTTCTAGTAAATAGAATATAATTTCCATTAACTTGTTCATCAAACTATAATGGAAGTATATCTAATAAATATTTCTTCAAAGTAATTACTAAAGGAAGCAACTCCCTTATTCAAACAGTACTACAAATCCTCCAAGTTATTTATAACCTTAATAACATCTCAGTGCTTGATACTGTGTTCTATATTTTAAATAATATATTTTATGTTGATCACACATTTCTTAGAACAGAAGCCCTTTACAACTGAATGAAAATAATATATGTGGAATTTTTGTTTGTTTTTTGAATACCAGTATAATGTCTGAAGGAATCAATTGAATATCCCATTTCTTGGATATTTTATAATAAATTATATTTGCTAGCAAGTCTGTAAATGTTGGGAAAAAAAGAATTTTCTTGTTAATGGGACTTCTCCTTGAGATATTACTAAATTAAGAAAATTAATTTGGTAGAGTGACTAAGGCAAGTTAATTTTCTCTTTCCCACCAGATTACAGATCTCCTTGATGTTGTATTAGACAGTTTCATCAAAACCAGTGCAACAGGTGGCTTGGGATCAATAAAAGCTGAGGTGATGGCAGATACTGCTGTAGCTCTTGCTTCTGGAAATGTGAAATTGGTTTCAAGCAAGGTAATCACTTTTCTTTTACCTTCTGAACTATGGCATGATATACCTGTTTTTATTATTAGAAGAGTTTGTTTTCTGGCTAGTCATTTTAAAGTTAAAATTAATTTTTTGGATAAGACCTTTTTAAGAATTCTGCTTTTTGCAGGTTATTGGAAGGATGTGCAAAATAATTGACAAGACATGCCTATCTCCGACCCCTACTTTAGAACAACATCTTATGTGGGATGATATTGCCATTCTAGCACGCTACATGTTGATGCTCTCCTTCAACAATTCCCTGGATGTGGCAGCTCATCTCCCCTACCTCTTCCATGTTGTTACCTTTTTAGTAGCCACAGGACCCCTCTCCCTGAGAGCATCCACACATGGACTCGTCATTAATATCATTCACTCTCTGTGTACTTGTTCACAGCTGCATTTTAGTGGTAAGTTCCGGGAAATTAATTTCTGTTCCACATGTTTCTCCATTTTACATTGACTAGCCCAAATAATATTATTACTTACTTTAGTGCCTTAACATCAAGCTGCTTATTTAAGCTTATTTAAGCAATGGCATGAACTTTTATGAGAAAGAATAAGTTGCTTCCATTCCATATCACACTGTAGGAAAGATTCTCTGTATATGTTTGGTGTGAGACACATGTAATTATTACGTAAGCTAAAGACTCAGCACCAATTGACAGTACTGCATTAATAATACAAATTTGTAGATAAATGGAGCTAATGCAGTGGGTGGTAAGGTAATATATTTAGTGAGTTCATGTAATCTTGTTATGATCTTTAAGTTTTCTAAATTCAAAATAAAAAATGGTACTTCAGATTTTTAAAATCAATATCTTTAAAATGTTTACTTGTTTCTTTTTTCTTTTACAGAAGAAACCAAGCAAGTATTGAGACTCAGTTTGACAGAATTCTCCCTACCCAAGTTTTACTTGCTGTTTGGCATTAGCAAAGTGAAGTCAGCTGCTGTCATTGCATTTCGTTCCAGTTATCGGGACAGGTCATTCTCACCTGGCTCATATGAGAGGGAGACTTTTGCTTTGACATCCTTGGAGACAGTCACAGAAGCTTTGTTAGAGATCATGGAGGTATATAGACCAACATCATAAGAAACCTAGGTCATGTTTTGAAAAAAAAAAAAAGAAAGAAAGAAAAAGAAAAAAACTTAGCTCATGTTTTAAAATGCACTAGTAATTTATAGAATAAATACTAGTTTATGTGTTCTGCCATTCTACACTTAATGCTTAATGAAAACGGTTCCATGGAATGTATGTATTAGTAACATATCATGTATAAAATGACATTACAATAAACATTGTTTAAATTTTTCTAAAATATTTATGTACATAAATGTATCAAATATCTTTTTCTCAGGCATGTATGAGAGATATCCCAACATGCAAGTGGCTGGATCAGTGGACAGAACTAGCTCAAAGGTGTGTCTCAAATATAAGTTATAAACGTATGTGTGTATTTTTGAAAGGAGAAATAGTACTGCATGATCAATGTTTTAATTATTTAATGTATATATAGACACAGGTTTTTCACCAACTCATTGGATCTTTTTGTTGTAGATTTGCATTCCAATATAATCCATCTCTGCAACCAAGAGCTCTTGTGGTCTTTGGCTGTATTAGCAAGAGAGTGTCTCATGGGCAGATAAAGCAGATTATCCGTATTCTTAGCAAGGTACCTTCCCTACCCCCCTCCCAGTTATTTATTGTTCTCAAGTTGTAAAACATGTCTTGTATTTTTTTAAGGGACATTTAAATTTGAGTTTAATAAAATGCCTTGTACATTATTTATTGAATATGTTTTAAATGAGTTTTGCTTTTTTTAGTTTATTGTAATTATAAGTGAAGAAAACTGGAGATGTCTCTTGCTAAGATTACTATTAACAGTTTTCAGTTTTTTTAAACATTTGATTATGAGGTAAGATTGTAAAGCCTAATATAAAATTATGTATTTTGTAATTAATAATGTCTGATTTCTAGCTGGGCATGGTGGCGTGTGTCTGTAATCCCAGCTACATGGGAGGCTGAGGCTAGGGATCACTTGAGTCTGTGGGTTCGAGACTATACCAGGCAACATAGCGAGACCTAGTCTCTTTAAAAAAACAAACAAATGAATAAATAATGTCTGACTTCTTAAAATAAATGTAATATAGAAATATTAAAAAATTAAGAACCAAATGTGTATTGAGCTGACTGCTAAGATCTGCATAGCATTGGAAATAATTCTAGCACTTATTATATAAGCAGTTATTCCTGAAATAATCCAGAAATTCAAATTAAGAGCTAATGTTTTATTTCAATGAAAATAAAATAAAGAATTCTGTTTTCCTAAAAGGCACTTGAGAGTTGCTTAAAAGGACCTGATACTTACAACAGTCAAGTTCTGATAGAAGCTACAGTAATAGCACTAACCAAATTACAACCACTTCTTAATAAGGTAATTAAGGTAAAGAAAATGAGTGCATTCACTTTGGGTATCCATGTTATATGTGATTTTATTTTAGCCTTTAAAAAACAAGATGGATGGAGAAAAAGTTAGTAAAGAAAATGCTGTAGTTAAAGTAGAACTTCTTAAAATTTAGTTGAAGTATTTACATTAGAGGAAGAACAAAGAATATGTTCTGAAGTGCTTATAAGTCTTGTTTTATCAATGTCAAAGGAAAGATAAATGTATATGCCTAATTATTTTATTCAATAGCTATTACTTGAGTATTATGTGCCAAATACTGTTTTAGGCACTGTAAAAATTCTCTATCCTTCTGAAGTTTGTATTGTAGGGTGAGTGTGGGAGATGGGAAATGAATAAATGTTAAAAATGAAAGACAATAATCTTATGGTCATTACTGTGGAGAAATGTAGTTAGGTGAAGTGACCTGATCGTTAAAAGATTGTGGTTGCTAAATAAAGATGATATTTAAAAGAAGTAAAATGATGTGACCACTATTTAAGGATGGTCTGAACTCTTCTCAGCTTTGTGACTCAATACACACATGAGCATAATGTTCCACACTGATAATAGGTGTAAACTAGGCCAGATAATTACATAAAAGCTAGGAAACAGTTTCTTAGAGCAGGATAATAATCCTACTTTAAAGTGTGTGTTTCTTTTAGCTGAATGCAAAGATACAACTGGAGAATGCAAAGAAATACTTGTATTTTTCTGAGTTAATGTGTTCTACATATATTTATATCCTGAATTGCACACAAAGTGGTCCTCTTATCCTGACATTTTGAAAGTTAAAATGAGACTCAGAAGGGCTAAATAGCCTGCCCAAAGTCATGCACCTAATTAAAGATAGACTCCTGATTCTAATTCAAGGCTATCTGATTCTGAAGTCCATATAGTCCTCTATATACCACATTGCTAAGTAAGGGTTCCCAAAGATGAGAGATTACTACCCTGGTAAGAATGACAAGTTGAAAGAATAGAATCTAAACTAAATTTTAAAAGATGAGTAGAATTTAATATAAAGAAAGGGAGAAAGCCTTGAGCAACATACTGCGATAGAGTTGTCAAGAACTGTGAACAGTAGGGGGATGTGACTAAACCATTCTTGTTGAAATGGAGAAACCTTAGGAAGATAGTGAGAGGGAATGTTGTAAAGTTTAGCTAGAACTAACCAGTGTTCTTCAGAAAGGAATTTGGAAATATATGTGTTTTCAAGCAGATAAATAATATGACAAAAGCAGGAGTTAAATCATTCTGGTGGTATGCTAGACAGTGAGTAAAGTGGGGAAAAAGACTCCACAGTGAGGATGAAGAAACTTGGCAAAGAATAGTGTCAATAGCAGTAAACAAATGCAAGAGAGATTACTTTGGAAGAATCAAGAAAATGTAGTAATTGGGTTTTAGGGTCAAAGAATATAGAGAAATCAGGGGATGCTAAGCTCTCAACCTGGCTAACAGGGTCTTTAGTGAAATAGATAGAAAAGATGAAAAGTTTGTCCAAGTAACTACCTTCCCCCAAAAGAGAAAACATGCATAACTTGGCAAATAACAGGCTTCACTTTATGCTGCATTGTATTCTGAAGTTTTGTTGTTCCTCTTACTAACCTGAAACATGTCTCTTTTGTCAGGATTCCCCTCTGCACAAGGCCCTCTTTTGGGTGGCTGTGGCCGTGCTGCAGCTTGATGAGGTCAACTTGTATTCAGCAGGCACTGCACTTCTTGAACAAAACCTACACACCTTGGACAGTCTCCGGATATTCAATGACAAAGTAAGCTAGCTTTTGATTAGGATTCTTAGATTATGCACATTTAGAATTCCTTCCTCTTTTATTGTTTTGCCCTTTGAAATCAGATGAGATCCATAAATTAAATAGGAATATTTATAATGGGCAACTTAAGTATAATTCCTTACCAGTTCACAAATAATCAGAAAATAGTATTCATCCAGTACTAATAAACAGAATAGGGATAAATAATATGAAGAGCAATAATAGCTACCATGCCAGGCCTGTGCTGGGTACTATATGTCATTTTCATAACCCAATGGTAAAGGTTAGCAATTTCCAGCCCATTCACATATGAAAAATAATCCAAAAACAGGCTTATTTTTATTGAATAATGATACTTAATGAAAAAAAATAAAAGTAATTAAAAACAGGTAAGAGAAATGGATTCTAAAGGATTTTGGGGTACTTAATTATACTTTTTTCTTCTTTTGCCTAATTACACTTTAAAACATACCATTACCATTCCGTAACATTTATCAATCTTGCTAGAGGTTTGATTTTGGTTCACAGTGTATAAAAGAGGGAATATGACAATTTGAATATATTTTTTAGTCTTTAGAGGAAAATGGGAAGATCTAGAAGAAAAGAGCAGTTTTTTTAAAAAACTAGGTTTGTGTATTTGCTTGAAGTGAAATTAAGCAGAACTGTGGGTAGAAAGAAACAGAAAACAGAAGCATGGTTAAAATGTACAGATGCTGTCTCTAAACACTTACTTGTTTAGTCAGTAAAATACAGGGTAGAACCAGCATCGCTAAGACACTGAGAAATAAGGAGACCAAATTTTAGAAATGGAAACTACCTTGCATTTTATCAGTCAGACACCCATTTTACAAAATAGGAAGGAACAAAGAAGTTAAGTAACTTGTTTATGTTCATATATCTGATTAGAGCCGCTCTTTCCCAATTCCCATTTCTCTTTTTTGGGGTTGTCTTGGGACAGCGGTGATAGAAAAATAGCTATTTACTGACTATTTGTATGAATATAAAAATATACTATGATGCTGTCACCTTGATTTCAACCCAGCAATACTGATTTCAAAATCCTGACCTCTAGAAATGTGAGGGAATAAATTTTAGGTGTTTTAAGCTACACAAACCAAAAAGCAACCTAACTCTATGCAGTTTAAATGTTAAGGTGTTAAGGACACTCCAGGAGCCTCTTTCCAGTCTCCAGAACCACCAACATCTTAGGACTGACTTTCCATGTGTGGCTTCCTTCATGATGGTCTCGCATCCATTCTATCCCCTGACCACATGACCTTCTAAGGAAAGAAAAGTTATGACTGAAGTGTTTGTTTAGGAGTATCTAGCCTGGCATTTTCAGTGCCAGAATAGCATATTAGCAGGAGCTAATTTGATTCTAGCTCCTCAGGATACTAGGGATAAAAATTATAGTTTTGTTAAAAGTCACCTCTATGCAAGATAAATAAGGCTGAGGATCCTAACATATTGCATGATGACTTTAATTGATAATACTCTAGTGTATAATTAAAATTTGCTAAGAGTAGAACTTAAATGTTCTCAGCAAAAAAAAAAAAAAAAAAGAAGAAGGGATATATATGTGAGGTGATGGATGTTTTTATTTAACACAATAGAAATCTGTGTGGATAAGAAAATAATTCTTTTTAAAAAATGAGTATCCCTAGACCTTTATCTCATGACCCATAGGTGGAACCTCAAAAATGTTTTTCTTTTTCCTTTTTTGGGGGGGATTTTGTACTTGCATCTGTAAACAAGCATCCTTGCTGACTTTAGAGTAGATATTCCTAGAATCAACATTCTTAAAATCTTACTTATCCTGGGCAAGTTAAATATCATTTTGAGTTACAATTACCTCATTTTCCCACATTAGACTATGAAGTCCATCAAGGTGAGTAGTTTTTGTCACTTCAGTTCATGGATGGATTTGCAGAAACTAGAACCTTGCTTGGCACATCAAAAGCATAAAAGTATTTTGATAAAAGGATGAATAAATGAATGAGTGAATCTGCAAAATGGAACTAGTACCTATGGGGTAGATTGGATATAAAGGTTTCAGTGCATCACTGTATACACTGCAGACCCTCAACATGAATTCTCTTCACTCTCCTGAATTTTCAACACCATGGTACATAAAATGCCACCTACAAATCAGTTAATGGTCTTATTTGAAACAATAATGCTTTTAATTTTTAAAAAGTCACCAGGGTATAAATTGATAGTCATTTATTTTGTACTCTAAATCAGAGCATTTCATCTTCTGTCATTTTAGTAGGTATATACTTGACACTTGCATTAATTTATTTGTAGTATTTTAAATGTTCTTGTGTGATTTTCTGTAGTCATCTGAAAATAACTTCTCTCGACTTGAAAGAATTACTTATCTTGTCATAGCTGTTAAACACAATCAGAAACCAGTAAGTGACCCTTTAAGGAAAGTTCCTGTGTGAATCCCCCATCAACCATTTCATTTTTAATAGAGTCCAGAGGAAGTATTTATGGCAATCCGGAATCCTCTGGAATGGCACTGCAAGCAAATGGATCATTTTGTTGGACTCAATTTCAACTCTAACTTTAACTTCGCACTGGTTGGACACCTCTTAAAAGGTAGAGGCCTTGGGTCAGAATATTTTTATGAAATGGTATCGAAGTCAGAAGTAACTAACATAATTGTTTGCTTGAAATTAATTGAAATAATTTGGTTCGTATATCTTGATTTAAATACAAACTATGTCTATCTTACTGAGTTATGTTTTACCCAGTGTGTATTTTAATAGAACCTACTTTCCACATCAAATTCAAATTTTAAAAGCAAAAAAATTGATTTGAACAAAAAATTGATATTTGTTAGTACTTCAAAATAAGACTAATCAAAATAAGACTTATTACCAAAATAAGACTAATCAGCAACTGTTACTTAACTAAGTTATATTGGAGAATACTATCTTAGAGATGTCACCATAGATTTCTTAAGTTTTTTCTAACTTTTGCTAATCAAATATTGCTGATCAGTCCTACCATTATACCATAACCCTCATTTTTTTGGCACCCTCAGCTCTAAGACTTCTGTCTGTATTACTATAGCAGTGCTCTCCAACTGTTCCTGAGAGTCAGTACACTCACTCCTAACTTGAATTTACTTCCCACTGCTGACTAAGCTGATATGCTAGTTGTGATTTACAACTTGGGGCAGTCATGGCCAGAGTCCGGTTAGCAAGGACAGCAAGCCGTGGTCAGTCAGAGAAAAAAGCACTGTAGAATAAGCCTGAGGTGAAAATGTGGTACAGCCTGTACTGAACTTGGTCCCACAGAGACTCAAGCTGCAACTGGCATCTGACATTTTGTATCAATTAAGTGATTTTTCAGTCTTGTGGGATCATGGAAGTCACCCCAGTTTTCACCTGATATATAAATACACATACACTCATCACTATGAGTGTTTACATTTGCTTTTAACCACCTTATATAAAATTTCTGCAAAACTTTCTGAGTTTTAATCTTTAAGGTGAAAAAGGATTGTTCAAAACATATCATATATACTCTATAGGATACCAAAAGGAAGGATTGCAACTGGGCTGATAAAGTACTTGGTTATCTTGTATTTCTAAAAGAATATCAGTTATTTCCAGTGTTCAAGTCCCCTATTTTAAAATAGAGTAAGCAATTAAAAATTGTGACACAAAGATCAAACTTACTCTTCAATCAACCCGATTCTTCGGGCTCTGAGATTATGCACTTCCTATGTCATTATGGCTTTTTTCTTTAATTCAGATTTTTTAAGCACTAGAACCCTACTTTCAAAAGCTACCTTAAAGTAAAATTCATTATATAGGTATTTTTAAAACTCCTGCACTGCATTAAGGAAAGATCTGAAAAACATCATTATCTCTTCTTTATTTTCCTCCACTCTTCCAGTGGTACCTTAGATTTCCAGTTCTTAACATTTTTGGTACTTATTCCTATATATATATAATTATTCACATATATGTGTTAACTTATCAAATGACTGTTTTTGGAGGGCAGAATACGTAGTTACAAAGTAATAATGGCAAATATTTGATGAAAGAATGAATTAACTTGTTTGTCTTTCTTTTTTGTAGGGTACAGGCATCCTTCACCTGCCATTGTTGCAAGAACAGTTAGGATTTTGCATACCCTACTAACTCTGGTTAATAAACATAGAAATTGTGACAAATTTGAGGTGAATACACAGAGTGTGGCTTACTTAGCAGGTAAAAATACAAAGTTGACAAAAAATTAACAACATCTATATCTAAGGACTGTCAAAGAGGATACAAAGATATATGCATCCTTTCAGCTGGTTACTTGGCAGGGTAGAGACTTCAAGGTTCAGTCCTGTGATTGGTCATTAACATTTTGAAAGTTTAACGAAAATAGTTTTTCTTTAAAAAACTTGCATTAAAGTCTGAAATGCGTTACTTTTTTTAAATCTTTGGTTCAAGACACTGCTGTGACTTCCTGTTGTCTGTCATAAAATCTGAACATCTCAGCCTTACAGACTGGGTCATTAAGAAGTGCTCCTTATGGCCGGGTATGATGGCACATGCCTGTAGGTGGCAGCCTAGGAAGCCATGGCCGGGCCCAGGGATCGTGGTTCGAGTCCTGCGGGGGGCACGTAGTGAGACCTAGTCCCCAAAAAATAACTGGGTGTGGTGGCGTGTGCCTGTAATCCCAGCTACCTGGGAAACTGAGGCTGGGGATTGCTTGAGTCAGTGGTACCCCGGGCAAAATGAGCCTGGGATTCCACGGGCAAAAATAGTGAGACCTAGTCTCAAAAAAAAAAAAAAAAAAAAAAAAAAAAAATGCTCCTTATTCTGTCTTCCATCTCTAAATTATAAGCTTTGTTTTTTATTATTATTTCTCCAAATGGATGAATATTTGTTTTGTTTTGTTTTTTTTAGATTCTTAGGAAATCTTTTATATGTGAACAGAAATGAAGTACAAATTAGCGTCTTGAGTTCAATCACTTAATACTATTAGAAATGTTGAGCACTGTTGTCAGCACTGGAGAAGTTAGTGAGAGGGAGAAAAGAATCTCTGCCTACATGGAATTTGTATGCTATCAGAAGGAGATGGACAATAAACATAGCTAATGAATCATAAGATATTTATTTTTTTAATTCATTTTATTGATTTGTCACAATTGTGCATTAATTGATCCTTCCTCCTCCCTCCATATCCCCCCTCTGTATGCCC
>PVHY01004523.1:49683-93361 GCA_004024945.1 Uropsilus gracilis
ACTCCTTCTCCCATTTTTCTGCAAATTGTTGGTTGGTTAAGTTGATGTTCAGTTGTTGATTGTTTGGCCTGTTGTTCTCTTCTGATATCTGGTAAATGTGTGTGTGATTTTTTTTTTTTTTAACCCCGGGGCTTTCCCACTTCACTAACATTTGTTTACTATCCTGATCTTTTGTGCTCTTCACCTCCCCCGCCTTCTTTCCCCTCTTCCTCTCTCACTCCATGGTTCAGACCCATTGGTTGTTTTCATTTTTTCTTATTTGTTTGTTTTTCCCTATATCCATCATATAAGTGAGACCATCCTGTACTTCTCTTTTTCTTTTTGACTTATTTCTGCTAATATGAGTCTTTCTAGTTCCATCCAGTTTCCTGCAAATGACATGTGTTTGTCCTCCTTGATGGATGCATAGTATTCCATCGTGTATATGTACCACATTTTTTTTAGCCAATCATCTGTTTGGGGGCATTTGGTTTGTTTCCAATTCTTTGCAACTGTAAACAGGGCTGCAATGAACATGTGCGTACATGTGTCCTTTTGAATTAATGTCTTCATGTCCTCTGGGTAGATTCCTAGTAGTGGGATTGCTGGGTCGAATGGTAAGTCCACTTTCAATTGTTTGAGGGTCCTCCACACAGTCTTCTATAGTGGCTGGACCAGTTTGCACTCCCACCAGCAGTGTAAGAGAGTTCCTTTTTCTCCACATCCGCGCCAACATTTGTTGTTGTCTATTTTATTTATGTGGGCCGTTCTTACTGGTGTAAGATGGTATCTCAGTGTGGCTTTAATTTGCATCTCCCTGATTATTAGTGAAGTGGAGCATTTTTTTCATATGTCTATTAGCCATCTGTATCTCCTCTTTGGTGAAGTGTCTTTTTAGTACTCCCCATTTTTTGAGTGGGTTTTTTGCTTTGTTTTTGTTGAGCTGTAGGAGCTCTTTGTGGATCTTTGTTATCAGACCCTTTTCACTTGTCTGGAGGGCAAAAATTTTCTCCCAGTTGGTTGGGTTTTTTTTTGTTTTGTTTTGTTTATTGTCTCTTGCTGAACAGAAACTTTTTAGTTTGATATAGTCCCAGCTGTTTATGTTTTCCTTCATTTTTTTGCCGGCCATAGTTATTTCCCCAAATGGATTTCTGAGGTGAAATTCATGAAGGGTTTTGCCCAGGTTTTCTTCTATGTATTTCATGGTTGCATTTCCAGGTCCTTTATCCATTTTTGAGTTAATTTTTGTACAGGGTGTGAGGGTGTTATCCTGGTCCATTTTTTTACAAGTTTTGATCCAGTTTTCCCAGCACCATTTACTGAAGAGGCTATCCTTGTTCCAGGGTATGTTTTTTGCCCCTTTGTCAAAGAGTAATTGACTGTATATGTGTGAATTTTTGCACAGGGTGTGAGGGTGTTATCCTGGTCCATTTTTTTACAAGTTTTGATCCAGTTTTCCCAGCACCATTTACTGAAGAGGCTATCCTTGTTCCAGGGTATGTTTTTTGCCCCTTTGTCAAAGATTAATTGACTATATATGTGTGGTTTTATTTCTGGATATTCAATTCTGATCCATTGGTCTGTTTGTTTTTGTACCAGTATGGATGAATATTTGTAGCTCATCTACTTGCCATCTTCTAGATGTGCCTTACAGCCTCCTTCATAGTCATTTGTGATGCCATATGTTTTTCTCATTTGTTTGTTTCTGGAGACGAGGTTTCTCTATGTTGCCTGAATCCACAAAGTCAAGTGGTCCCTAGCCTCAGCCTCCCAGGTAGCTAGGATTACAGATGCACGCTACCACGCCCATTTCTGATGCCATGTTTTACCTGCCATATCTGCCCCATCCTTACCTTTCCATTAAACCTTTCCCATTTTGCTCTTAGCTGATTTGTGTTTTTCCTCTTACCACTTGCATAATCATATAATTCTTGAACATAGTTGTCTGATAGAAAGTGCCTATTTTCAATTTAACATTTTGTGACATCTTTTTCATTTGAATCATTTGACTTTTGGCAAATCACTTAACATATCAGAGTACTTTTTCTTATCCAAGAAATGGATTTCATAGCACTGCCCTACCTGCTTCCCATGTTTGTTGAGATCAAATGTACATGAAAACACTTGACAAACATAAATTGCTTATTAAATCTCTTTGTATATTTCATATTTGTGTACAGTCTTCAGAATATACTATAAATTTTATAAGATAAATGCATCTGTCCTTAATGTTATATAGCCTTAAATTTCACACTTTCTATGACTTTTTTTTTTGAGACTAGGTCTCGCTATTTGCCCATGGAACCGTAGGCTCACATTGACCAGGGTACCACGGACTAAAGCAATCCCCAGCCTCAGCTTCCCAGGTAGCTGGGATTACAGGCGCGTGCCACCACGCCCAGCTATTTTTTGGAACTAGGTCTCACTACGGGCCCCAGGCGGGACTCGAACCATGATCCCTAGCCCCGGCCGCTTCATAGGCTGAAGCTTACAGGCACGAGCCACTGTGCCCAGCATTTTCTATGACTCTTTACATGCATGTTTAACAGCTATTATCTTTTTAGAAGCTTGTAAAAAATATATCCTGTTTTAAATCATACTTGTAAGTGATTTATTCTGCCCCTTTTTCTCTGCTTAGCTTTACTCACAGTGTCTGAAGAGGTTCGAAGTCGCTGTAGCCTAAAACATAGGAAATCTCTTCTTCTTACTGATATTTCAATGGAAAATGTTCCTATGGATACATATTCCCTTCATCATGGTGACTCTTCCTATAGGTATGTGGACTTACCCTCTCACAACTACATAATTATAATCGTTTCAAATTCGCGTACTTGTGGACGCAAAACAGTAAGAATAATCCAGTAGGTAATAGAGGAGGGAATAAAGGTAATCTAGGAATGGTATGTAAAAAAAAAAATTCCTACCATGTTTTATGTGGGCCAGTAGTAGTAAACTTACTATTATTCCTTCTAATGTGCTAATGTTAACATCATTTTGCCTCTTCTAAGCACAAACCAGTTAAGTAAAGAGATGGCCTTGAAAATACTTGGTTACAGGAAAGAGTCTTAGGAAAAAGCAGTATGAAATTAAGGCAAATCACATGCTTACTTATAGAAAACTAAGCTTATTCAGATTTGAAGATATATATATATGCCAGCACATTCCTTGTATTTTTTTACGAGCCACTGATGTTAAGAGGTTTTATATAGTGCAGATTTTGGTGACAAGATAATCAAATTTTATCTGCTGATTTATCCACTATAACATGGAGAAAGTCCATGAAAATGACATCATATGGGTTTTTTTAATTAAGTAAACATATCTATAAGTTTTATATATGAATATTGTATTGATTACATTTTAAATAGCTGTATTGGAGAAAAGTTATCTTGTATTTCTAGAGCTAATATTTATTAATATCTACTTTTTGCTAAAAAGTGCTCAGTGACTTTCCACTAATATTCTAACAATTATTACAAAAACTTTCCAGGCAAATTTGTATTTTGTAATCTTATTCTTCAGTCATTCCTATGATTGTTTTTCTTTGAGCTATGCTCTTTTGGTTAAGAAATGGAGAAAGTGAATTTGCTTCTGTTTTCAGGTCAACATATAAATTGATGTTGATTTTCTTAGTTTTTAAATCATAAATACAATTGTCAAATTAGACTTGACTGTTTTTCCTGATTGAAAAATTATTTCATTACAATTGTGTATCATTTGATGGTACCTGGTATGTATCAGATACCAGGGCAGGAAATATGTTAAGGTTTGTACCCTAAAGCCCTTTAAAGTGCAATTCTAAAGTTGATTGCTGATGGGGGAAATAGAATAAAACAGTAGTTTGCTTGGGAGGAACAAATAGTAATTATATTTGTTACTATGTTAATTCATTCTTCTGAATTGTTTAAATCTCTCAGGACACTAAAGGAGAGTCAGCCATGGTCTTCTCCCAAAGGTTCTGAAGGCTACCTTGCAGCCACCTACCCAAATGTGGGCCAGACCAGTCCTCGAGCCAGGAAATCCATGAGTTTGGATATGGGGCAGCCTTCTCAGGCCAACACTAAGAAGTTACTTGGTTGGTTTACCTAAATTATGTTGAACTTTTTAGAATTAATTTTTCAAATGCATAGATACTTTCTTAAACATTGTTAAAATTTCCTGGTTTTGCTATGCCAATTAGAAAAGAGTTTGAAGGATCATTTAAGCTATGTTAGTTAAAGATAGAGGAATAAGAATGGTAACATGAAACAGTTTTATTTCAATTCTTAGACAAAATACTCTGACTCCCCTTGTTTTGTTCTGCCTTGACCAGGCAGCAGGAAAGTGGAGTAGGAAAGACATGAGATACACATACAAAAGGGAGAGTCTGGTGACTTAGATCAGGCAATTTCATGATCTAGTTCCCAAAGTTATCAGTATACTATGAAGCTGCAAGTAATACTCTTTGCCAGCTTTTCGTTTAAGAGACAAAAAGGTAAGATTTTTCAATTACTGTGATTTTTTTTTTTTTACCATGAAGAATATATGATTTTTAAAAGTTAAGCTTGTTTAGTTATATCAACATATATCAACATATATCAACATCAATAAGAAGTATATCCAAAACGCTGTCAGGTCCTCTCCTTTTTCAAAAACTGAAAATACAGAATGAACCCACTGATCCACCTCACAGAGAAAATGCAAGCTTTTGATTGTTAGCTAAACTTGCCAATGGTCTGAATGGCTCAGTGGGTTTCATTTATCCATGCAAGCATATCTTTGGTATCTTTATATATGGGGAAGATAAACATTGTGTTCCTAAGTGAATCAGTGTACAAACAAGGAAGAGTCAAGTGAGTAACTTGACAGTAATTCATGAAAGAAAGTGGAACCATTAATATTAGTGTTACTTGTCTTGTAGATGTGTTACCTTTTGTTTGAGTTCCTTTGTTTATACTTTCCCCTAAGTACTCTAGGAGTTTCTTGATTACATAGTGTTTTGTAATTCTAGATTTTCATGTCAAGGAAGTTGTAATGAAACACTAACTTCAGAGGAAAAGTGATGTTAAATTCATTCATGTGCATGAAAATGTTATACCCTCTACCTTGAAGAGCTCACAGTCTGGTGACAGAGATTTATAATCAACTGATCACAACTGTGTCCCTAGGTGTCTTTAATATATCTTGATGAAAGAAATAGTCTGGGGAAATTAGGAAAAGCTGCAGAGAGGAGGTAATGTTTGAACTGGGGCTTGATTTATAAGCATGATTTTAAGGTAGACACAGGATAAGGAAGGTATGTATACAAGAGATGGGGAATAACATGAATAAAGAAAAGCTAGAAAAAGCAACTGGGCTGGTGACAAGTCTAGAGAAGGATTAGAACTAGACTCCCTGATTGTGGAAGACTGTATGCCATCATATCCAGCAGAGATTTAACTGGGAGAGAGATTTTACAAATGTTGTTTTTAGGAAAGTTTTTTGTCTACAATATAGAGAAATAGGAAGGGATTTTTGGCAAGGGAACCACTGAAGAATTTGATAGGACAGTCCAAGTAAACATGGTTTAGGCCTGCACTGAGGAAGGAGCAGTGGGAAAAAGAAGAGGAATACGGTTAAGGATAGGTTTTTCTGAAATAAAATGGATAAGAGTTAGTGTCTGACTGATAAGAGCAGTTGGGAGCGAGGAAGTGGTACAAGAAATCAGAAGTTTCTGAGTTCACAAACTGACTAGATGATGATTCCACTTATAAGAGATTATAATAAAGGAGAAATTTAGATTAGTTTGCTAGCCCTTCAGGATTCTAGGGATGTGTATTATGAGATAAAAAGAAAAGATGTGTTTGGGGTTCAAGAACAGCAAGGTAAACAAGTGATACATTTAGAATTGTTGAAGACATACTTAGAATTGATAGGTGTAACTATACAAGTGGAAGGAACACTCCCAGGAAGGATGCAGAGTAAAATAAAAAGGAGGTTTGAGACAGGAAAAAAAAATATAGAGATTGGTGTCCCAATTTCATTCAGTGTGGAAAGCACTAATTGGTTTTTAGGAAATTTGAGTTTTCAAATCTGGTCATCAAGTGGATCTCTACCTATGTGACTTGAAGCTAACCACTTGATGCTCATGGTTTCCTCAGTTTGTAGGTACATAAAGAGATTGGACTAGATAATTTTGGACTGTTAAATTATTTGGTCTTGATATTTATGACTATCCTGAATATTAGTATTAATGTTTGAAGTTAATAAAACATTTCTCAAGAATTCAGTTGGTATTTTATATACCAACTTTTGGAAAATGATGTCACTAAAAGTGTTCCAGAATTGTTCTTAGAGCTGTTCCAGGAAAAATAAGAGAAATATTCTTGAAATATATGGAGCGAAATATATTGGTTCCAATATATTTCACTTTCAATAATAGAAAGATAGTTAATGTTAGCATACTGCCTGATTAGAGAAGCTCAAAGGCAAGTTGTACTCCTTGCTGGTTTTTGAAGTGTCTTCTAGTCTGTTTAGCACTTTTAAGTATGCAGATCTTTTTCCCCCAAAGATCTTTAATTGTCTATATTTGGAAATTCCTCATAACAGCAATGACTTGGCACCAGCAGAATTTCTTAATTCAGCCATAGTTGATCTTTGCTACTGAAGAGTGCACCCCCTCTATTATTAAATATTGTACTTTTGTTGGAGTTTAGTTGATCTTCAGTGTAGTGAATGTAATCTCAGTTTAATTTAGACCAGTAAGGTACATCCTGTCCTGAAACAAAAGTCTTTTGGGACAAAATTCTGTACAAAAATGGAGTATAAAGAAGAGGAACTGTGCCTGGAGATATGTTTGAACTTTCTTGCATCTTTAAGTGAAAACTACTTCATGTTCATATATTTTCTTTTTAGAATATTCATATTCACAATGTGGTTAATGAACTTCCATATTCTGAACTTTTGTTTATAGGAACAAGGAAAAGTTTTGATCATTTGATATCAGACACAAAGGCTCCTAAAAGGCAAGAAATGGAATCAGGGATCACAACACCCCCCAAAATGAGGAGAGTAGCAGAAACTGATTATGAAATGGGTGAGAAACAAAATTAGTAATTGGTCTAGATCATTGAAAATAAGGTGGGAGAGTACAGTAAAGTTATATTTGCTTTCCAACCATTTCTTAAAGTCTTCAGGATGAAATACAGATTTTCAGTATTTTTCAAATGATAAGCTTTACCATCCTTAAAATGACCATTATCCTGAAACCTGTGTAAAAAGTAATCAAATATATGATACACAGCATTGTAAGGAGCTAACCAAAAAGTCCATGTAGGTCAGTAGTGATGATGTGTGATGTTTATGTTGATATTTTAAGTCTCTTAAAATGCTATTGAATTTAAATATTAAAATATGTTAGGTAAAGTAGTATCCAGTGTGTATATTCAGTCAGTACACCTGATCATGTTAATCCATATCTTACTGCAGAAACACAAAGGATTTCCTCATCACAGCAGCACCCACATTTACGGAAAGTTTCCGTTTCTGAATCAAATGTTCTCTTGGATGAAGAAGTACTTACTGATCCGAAGATACAAGCACTTCTTCTTACTGTTCTAGTAAGGCTTTTTGCTTTTTGAGGATTTATTTCCTCCTCTCAAGTTTTCATTCTAGTTTACTCTTAGGAGGTCTTAAATATTGAAATAAATATTGAAAGCACCATCTTCTGCTTCTTTTCAAAACTAACAATTTGGTCACAAAATAAAAATATTTTTATTTGTTTCTTTTGCATCTTGGCAGGCTACACTGGTAAAATACACCACAGATGAGTTTGATCAGCGAATTCTTTATGAATACTTAGCAGAAGCCAGTGTTGTTTTCCCCAAAGTTTTTCCTGTTGTGTAAGTACCTCCTTTTACTTTTAATAATGTTTTCATCTATTTTGCATTCAAATGCTTTGTAAAAGCTTAGGAAAAGAATCAGAGTGTGCACCGATTTTAGAGGAATGTGATAGTGTGGTTAGAGACAGTGAGTTTATTTGGAGCTAAGACTAGTTTGGACCTGTTAAGGAAAACATGTTTTTTGTTGTTGAACTTAAATGTCTGACAATGAGCATTGTTCCTTTCCCAACTTTGAAGTAAATTGTTAGACTGCCATATTGAAATCAGCTTACCGTTTTTTGTTTTTGTTGTTTGTTTCAGTAGTACTTTTTTATTTATTGATAGCTGAGTGAAAAAAATTCATCTCTTGGGATTTTTTTTTTAAGGCTAAAATTATAGTAGTCTCAAGGTGTTGAAATATGAATAACCCAAAGAAACTTAGTAAATTTTATTACTAGTGTCATTTCCTTATTTTTACTTAATCTCATGGGAAAGTTTCAGAATTTTATGTAGTTGTCTCTTGGTTACTTTTATTAATGAGTGTAACTGGATTAAAAATAGTTAATTTCCTCTTAAATTTGAATTAGATCATATATTCCACCTGCCCTCAAACTAATTTTCCTTTTCTTGTTCAGTCTCATTCAGCATTTATTGAATTCTGTTAATATTAAATTTATATCCTGGGTACATACCAGCAGTCAGTAGAGAGAAAAGTCCCAAAGCATGCTAAGTGGCAAACCCAACTCAGCTTTATCTTGCACAGCAAGTCAAGCCATACATAGTAAATGTGCCAGGAAGTAAAAGACACTCAGTGCTCTTCATTTTGGTCATGTTTTCTGGGGAAATAAATGTTTTCCAGTGTATGTTTTTTTCATATTTATTCACTAAAATGCTCTTATGTTGACTCTTATAGGCACAATTTGTTGGACTCTAAGATCAACACCTTGTTGTCATTGTGCCAAGATCCAAATTTGTTAAATCCAATTCATGGAATTGTGCAGAGTGTGGTGTACCATGAAGAATCTCCACCGCAGTACCAGACATCGTACCTGCAAAGTAAATAATGTGTGGGGAGGAGGATGGGCAATGCCCTTGCCGATGTGTGCACAGTAACAGAATGCACACACTACAGGCTTCCCTGTCAGGCTTCAGTCACCTTGTGCTCTCTTCTGACTTTTAACTGTGTGTTTGGTTGATGCCTTTTTAAGAGTTAAGGTATGATTTTGAGATTGTACTAAAAAATACTTTCAATGTGTATTCTATAGGCCATCAACTACTTGACTCTAAAAACTTCTGTTAGATTAAAAGAGTGTCATTTGATTTGTTACAGGTTTTGGTTTTAATGGCTTGTGGCGATTTGCAGGACCTTTTTCAAAGGTAAAAAGATGTATTTTTCTCTTGTTAGAATGCAAGTTTAGTCATATCGGTTTGTTTTAAGAAAATGCAATAAGCTGAAAATAAGAAAGATGATTCACAGTAAGCATATTTCTTTTCTTTGAACTTTTCCACCTTGAATCTTCCAAGAGGCAGCACCTTTAATAGGTTTATATATTAGTTTTTACAAAGAACAACACAATTTATTTTATACCTGACTTTTCTGAAGGGTCTAATAAATATAGTTTTCTGCCCTCAGTCCCTGTATTTGATGATCTTAATTCACACACTGAAGTATCTTGTGACTAGGAGAGAACACTACCTGTAGTTAAAGTCTACCACACAAAAGCATTGTCCTCCCAACCTATTGGATTAGGTTTATCTTTGTCACTATGTCCTCATTTGCGCGTATTCAGTTTGTTCTTTGATTAGCATTAGTTGTATATAGTGGTACATAAATGGGCATTTCATTATTTTCTCTATATATGTTCTCTCTCCAAATTGATAGAGGTTCCTTGAAGGCAGGACTTCTACTTCTCCCCCTCTTTGTTCCCCATTCCCTTCCCCCCTAGTTCCTAGTACAGTGTTCTGGATACAGGGGGTACTAAATCAATATGCTTGACTTTAAGTTTTGTTCTGATGTTAAAAATTGAATACTAGTTTGTTGTTTTGTTATTTATGAGTATTTTTATATGCAAAAGACTATCATTTTAAAACCGAGCCTGAAATAAGTATATCATGAAGGCATTTTTAGTTTGATTGCCAGTAACCCTCTAAACCCTTCAATGTGTTTATTAGTTGAAATTCTGAATGGCAACTAAACTAATGATGCTCATTTTCTGTCTTTTGGAAAACCAACTAAACATCATTCCTGATGATTGTATTGTCTTAGGATTAAATCCAGTCTTTGTGCATGACTCCCAGTAATTGCAGATTCATGGGGAAGCTGTAAGAGTAAGCCAAATAAAATTCCCAATTGTAAGTCCCATGGTAGTCTCTAAATATTACTCCACCCCCACTTTTCTAAATGATCTATAATATAAAGGAAGAAAAATAGTAAATTCTACCCAAAACAAAAACTGAGTTAATTGTTTTTGGCTTCAAAGGGGATTTACAAAAAAAAAAAAAAGAAAGAATGGAGCTAAAATAATTTTATTTTCCATTACAGCAAACACAAATCCCAGACTATGCTGAGCTTATTGTTAAGTTTCTTGATGCCTTGATTGACACGTATTTGCCTGGAATTGATGAAGAAACCAGTGAGGAGTCCCTCCTGACACCCACATCTCCTTATCCTCCTGCAGTGCAGAGCCAGCTTAGTATTACTGCTAACCTTAACCTTTCTAATTCCATGACCTCACTTGCAACTTCCCAGCATTCCCCAGGTCAGTAAATGTAATCTTTATATAAATTTAAGCAATAATAGTAATATACCAACATTAGAAATCCCTTGTTACCAGTTTATAGTAGATTTCGCTCCTTTTATCATGAGGTTCATCTTATATTTCTCCTTTACCTTGTAGCTGACTTGAATTCTGTTAACTCTACACAGTTTCCTACCATCAAACAGTTAAATATGTAGATATAGACAGTGAAGTGTTTAGTGTGTTCACATAAACCTTGTGTTCCCAATTTGATAGTCTTTCGAGTTTGGGTAGGATTAGCACCCAAAGGTACAATATCCTTGTAAGTGAACAAAATTATAATTCCCTAACTAGTTATTACTAACTTTCCCTGAAGGATTTCTGTATCTCTGACAATATCTATATCAAAGAAATAGGCAAACTGAAGTAGTATTCCACTTCTCTGCAGGTTGAGCAACAATTCAGTCATCCGTAGACCAACATGAAATCTAGTAGTCGTTAAACAACCAGAAGAAAAAGTCATCTCAAAAGAACAACATGTTATAAAGCCCTTAAACATGTTACTTACTGTGGGTCATTGTTAAGTCCAAGTAAGAAAAGTTTACCAATTCAACATGGAGCTAAGACGTAGATGTGCTAAGAAATAGTAATTTTAGCTCATTGGGCTATAAATAAGATGGTAGAAATGGCAAACTGGCAGAACTCTGGGCTCATTTTTGTCAGAGGGAAGAGTTTCATACAACAGTGGTCAACCCTAGAAGTGTTATTCTTTATAGAACTAAAGCCATTGTGTGTGTTATAATGGCAGTGGGTAATGAAGGTCATGTTTTCTAGTCAGAAAGGTATCATTCTAAAATGGTTAAAATGAAAAGAAGTTCTGTGTTTAAAGTTCCATTATCTGAAAAGCTTAGGAAACACCTCATTTGGTAAGGAAATGCTTTTATGTTTATTTTTTTTAATGTTACCATGAATTTTCTTTTAAAAAGCCAAATGATGTATTATAATTATTTTGTGACATACAAGATCATAAATGAAAACCCTAATTTATAATCCAGTTTTGTGTGAACATTTAAACTATAAAGTCTAGAAGATTCTGAAGAATTCAGCAAGTGCAATATCCAGTTCATATTGTAAATCATAGTGTCAAATTATTTAATCCATTAAGCGTTGGTCAACACCGCTTTTGTCAACAGGTAAATTAATGATCTGACTCAGCATTACTTACCAGTCACCTTGCTATGCTTAGTCAAGTTAATCCATCTCACCTGTCCCCAAGAAAAAAGCCAACTTTTTTTCCCCAACTATAACCAAGTTTATTTGACCTCTGTCACTTATTCTCTAGGACAGTGTTTCTGCAAATTTGGTCCCAAATTGGCAATATTAGCATCATTTTATTGTTTGTTAGAAATGAAGATGCTTGATTCCTACCCCAGACCTCCTATTCTGAGAACTCCAGGAATAGGCAGCCCAAAATCTGTATTTTAACAAACCACCTCAGATGGTTCTTATCCACATGAGTTTGAGAATGCTGCCCTAGAATATGACTGTAACCTTGCTCTGTCATCAGCATTTCAGTATCAAATCTAAGGCAGAGCTTAGACTTTATTTTCTTGTAGATATTGTAGCCACAGAACCCCCCCCAAAACAAAAAAAAAAAAACAAAAAAAAAAAAAACAGCCTTTTGGGGTAATTTAGTTTTAAGCTGACAAAAAAGTATTAAGTGTAATAGAGAGACTGAGATTTAAAAGAACTAAGGTAATTGCTTTATTGTACAATTTCTATCTAGAAGCAATACCAGTGGTTGGCTGTAAGTTCATAGTTCTACACCCAAAAATTTATTGCTTTCCATATTTACCCTTTCTGTCATCTTCTTTCCTTTCTTCCTTTTCATTTATCCATTTGTTTTGATCTCATTGCTAACGTTTACCTTACTTAAGTTTACCAGTTCTTTTCTTCTGTAGCCCTCTCTGTTTTCTAGGTTATGATTTGTTTATAATAGTCAACCACTAAAGTTGATCAGTTAGAAAATAAGTAGTCTATATATATATATATATATATATATATATATATAAAGAGAGAGAGAAATTTGTCAAAATGAACCAAATTTCAAAAACAGTAAATAAGTAGTCTATATGTATGTATGTATGTGTGTGTATATATATATATATAGAGAGAGAGAGAGAGGGGGGTGTTAAAACTGTCAAAATGATTAGTTTGTTTTTCTTTTGAGGTAATTGTTAGAGGGTTTTCTCCCCATCGTTGCATACAAGTGAAGCCAATACTCAGGCTGAGGATGACAATACCCATACTTGTATAGGTTCCCCCTGCTAATTGCTTAATTGTTTATGTCCTTACTGGTGGAACATTAGCTATATAATTTGTTTAGAAAACAGCATACTAGACAGCTGTTCGTTTAAAATTGTTTGTAAAAACTGGAGAATAACATGTATGGTTTGGGTTCCATTTTTAAATCAATCAGCTAATCAATCAGAACTACCTTCAGTAATTCTCCAAAGATGGCTACTTGAGTAGACAACTATACCCTGGAAATCCTCTGACCTTTCCCAAAGGAAACTGAAGCTTTAAATGAAATAGAATGAATTCAGCTGAATCACTTCCTATCTCTAAACTGTAAATTTGGTCCCTTGGTTTGCCACATTACTACAGGTTTTTGGAGAAAGGCTTTATTTTTCAACAGTAACTTTCCCACAATACCCATTTATATCTGTGCATTGTGGACTCATTTCTACTTTGTACCTAAGTTATTGTGACTTTGTTACTGGCTTGTGAAATACCTCCTATAAGAGGTAATTCTCTGTAACTAGTATACTGCTTTTTATACTAGGTATGCTGCTTTTTATCTTTAATTCCACATAATCTTACATCCTTATCTCCTCTTTCTTTGTGGAACTGAGTGTGCTGATACCAAGGAGCTAAAAGAAGTGATGACTCTTATCCTAATTTAGTCCAGATTTCAGTTTTACTATTTAGTTGGCCATAAACCAGAGTATTTCCCTAACTCCAGTCACATCAGCAAGTCACAGAAGTATTTAAAAAAACTATATCACTCCCTAAAATGGAGCATAAATATGACCTGCCATCAAATTACCCAACATCAACCTGCACCCAGTCAACTGAGCATTGAAAGCAGAGGAAAGCTGAGTTGCCCAAGTCAAATGGCAAAAGTTGCTGATCTACACACATAGTTCAACCCTTGGCTGCAACTTTCACATTGATGTAAAACTCTGCTCTATAGGGCTTTGGTGCTTAGCAGGATTATTGTGTTCTGGCAGTCAGGAAAGTGGTATTTCCTTTTGATCTCCAACATTCTTTGCTGTCAGATCAGATAAGAGATTTCATCAACTTTCTCTCCCCCCATATTAAATCATACTTAAAAAAATATTTTGGTGGTAATTCATCACTCACCAGCTTTTGAAGTGGGGCAATCAATTACATAAAGCAATTGTCTCTGAAATGCATTCTTTTGAATAAGTTACCATAGCTTACTTATCCCTTTAGCACAAGGGAAATTGTTTTATAAGTCTGTATTGCAGATACATAATTTATTGACTTCTGAATTCCTCCCTAGTAGAAAACTGAAACCTGGGATCAACAGAAGCCAGTGCACTACAGTCAAGACAGTGCTCAGTGCATGTAAAATTGTATCATCTGTTGCCCATGGGACCAAATGAACTTTGGTCCCTTCAGATTTTCCCAAGTTCACTGAGCATCCTGATAAGAAACTATAGCATTTACTGTAATATAAGACTATTTCAAATTTAATATTATGATCTAGTATTAAGCCCAGTACAGTTGAGCTGAAGATTAATTAAAAACCATCATTAAAACTAGAAAATAAAATCTTATCTACCTGAAAATTAGGGACATCTCTTACTTAAGGCCAAGCCATGAGTGGTTTTCTTAGATGATGAGCAGAGAAACCTTGTATGTGTGAGAGAGAAATCCTTTTTAAAGCCTTATTTTAAATGTTTTATAATATTCAAATCCATTCATGTGCAGTGTCTTTAGAAATTGAAGAATGGGTATACTAGAAAAAAATATACACATGAAATTATATGAATTTATCATGGGAATTCATTTCTAATGTATTAAACTTTAATGTGTGCTCTACCATCATCTCCTAATATTTTTCATGCTGTGGCTCAGTAAACATTTGAATACATATTTTGCAGTGTCCACTAGGCATTGCAGGACACTGAAAGATCAAAGGGAAACTGGTTACCAGAGACTACACAGTTTTTGACTATGGATCTCAGTGTTGGGTCCTAATCTATTTCCTTCTCATCCATCTTGCTTAACAAATTTTACGTCTGCACAAATTCTTAGCTTTTAAGTAAAGATCAGTACTACAGTGCTCTGTAGAAAATAACTGAAATTCTAACTATTCTCTGGATTTTCATTATTTATTGTATGCAAGGCTGTAGACTGTCTGATCCAAAGGAGTAAAGGAGCTCTTAAGACTTGATATCTGCCCTCAAATAGATTTCAGAGCCATAGAGGATGTACAAATAGTGGTTCTAATCTCTTTTGTAGTAATTGTCATATTGTAACTTGAAATGTAACGTATTCTGATAGTTCAGAATGGCATTTATTTGCAAAAATCAAAATTACGCAAAACAGTTTGAACCTTTTGGCTAAAAAATGAGATTTGTGCTATAACTTTTTTAACAAATTTATGACTTATTTTACATGTTTTTAGTGGTAAAAATTCTTTAATTTTTTTCCTTTGGTCAGCTTATTTTACTGTTAGTATTGGAACATGAGTTTTTTTAGAGCTAACATATATTTAGTTAAAATTTATTTTAAATTTGCTTCTTCCACTTTACTTGGTAACAGTGTCCAAGCTTGTCGGTTATTCAGTCTCCTGGCTTCTGAAGTGCAGGGCCTTTCTCCTGGGAAGCAGGAAGATCATCTAGGAGTTATAAGCATTCCTAAACCAGTAGTGCTGACAGCTATGTACATAGAGTGATAGGTCATCAAAATCATTTCTCTAAATGTAAATTAGCTCTGAGTCAGTAACACTCCCAAATATGTTTACCAGGTTTAAATTGTTTCCCTGTTAGAGGAAATTTCAAAGACTCTATTTTGAGATTGCATAAAATCTCTGAAAACAACTCTGCTGTTTTAGGAAGATGCTTATGGCATTACCAGACTTTCATTTGACATTTTCTTATTTCCCTTTTTTATTTCTATATTTAAGAGAAAAAAATGTTTTTACATAGACTTTTTAATTTTCTTACATCATTGTTCGTTTTTGCACAGTATTTGATTTCTCTCCTCAGGTGTAGTCCCCATAGTTCTCCCACCACCATATCACCTGTGATCCATCACTATAGTCCCATGAGCCTTCCCCCTCCCCTCTCCCCTCCTGTATGCCTTGGATCTATAGTTTGCCTGTAGGATTTTTTTGTTTGTTTTTCCTTTTCTGGCTTTGTTTGATTTCCCTATATTCCTGCTATAAGTGAAACCATTCATTATTTTTCTGAGAAAAGAATAATTTCAAACCAAGCAGTTGCTTAAGGAAATCTCTACTATCTTTTCATCTAATTTTTCAGTTTAATTCTTGACTCTAAAATTTTTAATTCTGATAAAGGTGGTAAAAAACACATCTAACTGTACAATTGCCTTTCCTACCGTTTATTTACAGATCATAGCATTAGGAACTTAATGATTAGAATTCTATACATAAAGCCAGATTTCGTTTGAAAGCCAGGGAACTTAACTATTATTCAGTGTCTAGTCATATTTCACTCTTTTAAAATCTTATGGACATGACTCACTTTTTATGTTTTCTTTCATTCTCTCTGTGAAGCTTCTCTGCCTTGCTCTAAATCAGCAGTTTTCATGCAGCTGTTCCCTCATCAAGGTACTATTTACTTTAGTCATCTTTGCACGAAATACTGCTTCCCCCGTACTCCCCCTGGGCACGTGACATGAGACTTCACTCACCAGCCATTAACACAGTCTGCCTTGAGCACTGAGCAGCTGCCTACTACTGCTTCAAGGTCTGGGCATGCCAGCACTACAGGGTGACCCTGCGTCAGCCAGGAAACCATCTACCTACTCCCTGGACAGTGAGGATCCACACCAGCCCTGGACTAACACAGGCTCGTTAACATCAGGCTCCAGGCACGATCACCAGAGAAAGCAAGACTTGTGGCTTGAGGACAGTTTTTAGCTTAGAAAAGATTTGTTTTCCCCAAATATGAAATTAACACTACTAGTTCCATAGATTTATCTATCACCTTTTGTTTTTAAAGAAAAGGAATATGATCATTTGCAAGGAAAAAAAGATCTTTTTAATTTTAGGTAGTAGGACCATCTTAATTTATGTAGTCATTATTTCCTCTGTGTGCAAAAAAATGTTTACATAGATTGTCTGATTCTTCTAACAAACCTTAGACATAGGCAGGTTTACTGATATCCTTAATCACCCAACTGAGAAAGTTCTAGTTTCTGGTTCAATCAACATTCAAGTCTGGATCTTTGACATGTTTGCTCTCCTATATGTAAGAGTTTTCTGAATTTTGCCACATTGTATATGTAACAAACTAAGCCAACACAGCTCAGATAACCTGCTTGACTCCTGTGCAAGTGCTGGGAGAGTTAGCCTTTTATTTTTGTTGTGTAATTTCTCAAAGTTTTGCCCGTATTTTTCTCTACGTCTCAACAACTGAAAAAGAAATAATCCTTTAATTCATGAAAATAATAGGTACCAATTTGGGAAGATATTTTGATGTTTAAAAATAAAATAGGTGGATCTTTTTTAAAATTGTTTTATAATTTGCTAGATTGAATTCTTATTCCTAATTGTCAAACCCTAATACCTGCCTTCAAGGAACTCACATTTAAAAAGAAAAGATGGACATGCAACTTAGTAACTGTAAATGTAATTTTGTAATTATTTTTCTCACTTAATGGGTTCACTAAATTTGATTTAGGTTTTTTAACTTTATCTAAAACCACCACAACTCATTGAAACATAGTGCTTTCTAATACACAGCTGAAGAGACTTTACAGCTTTTCTGCTCTGCATGTTTGTAACTGCCTGCATGTTTGAGCACAGCTTATCTGTTGGGGAATTTGAACAGGATCGTAGACGTTTTCACCATTATTTCTTTTGAGCAAGCCGGGCACGGTGACTCGTGCCTGTAAGCTTCAGCCTATGAAGCGGCCGGGGCTAAGGATCGTGGTTTGAGTCCTGCTTGGGGCCCATAGCGAGACCTAGTTCTAAAAAAATAGCTGGGTGTGGTGGTGCGTGCCTGTCATCCCAGCTACGTGGGAAGCTGAGGCTGGGGATTGCTTGAGTCTGTGGTACCCCGGGCAACAAGAGCCTGCGGTTCCACGGGCAAAAATAGCGAGACCTAGTCTCAAAAAAAAAGAAAAATAAAAAAATATTTCTTTTGAGCAGTGGCCTCTGGCTTTCTGTCACCTAATGGATTTTTGCTTGTCTACCTACTGAGAGTCAAGGGAGAGCCTTTGTCCCTAGGAACAAGAGAGAGCCCAGAAAACAAATCTTTAGAGGGGCCATGATGAAAAGAAGTGCACTCCCACAGTCTGCTTACTAACTTAAAGTATAGCACATTCTAATAGGGATGGCTCTCTGAGCTGTCTGACTGATAATCTGTTTGTCTTATAGAATAGTGAAACCAAATCCTTCACCAACTTCTAGTGAGGTTCTATGTTTAATTTTACAAGGTAAAAGGCAAGCACACTGCCAAAATTCTCAAAGTGAAAATTATGCTTAGAAACCTAAATGCTTAGAACCAAAATATTATGCCACTTCATATTAATTTGACTTTTTCAAGATTGTATTAGGGGAAGGTGCATTTTTAATTGATTTTTTTTTTAACGTCAACTTTTCCTTTAAGCCTTGAAATATCTTTGCTGTGAAGGTAAACTTAGAAATCTGTCATGCTCCAGTGATCTGTGTGCTACTGGTACAGCTGGGTCACTAAGTAGGAAAGACATAAGTAAGAATTGAATTGATTTGAAAATTAATTTTCAAAGTTCAGATGGACGTTAGCCTCTCACGTAGCATAGACTATTTGAGTTATAAGTGACTGAGCTAAATTTTGTGACATTTTTAACATTTTTCATTAAAAGGAACATATGCACATTAAGAAAAAATTTGAATTTTCAGAAAAACAGGAGGGAGTCACCCATAATCCCACAACTATAATGTAATTACTGTCTGTTAACATTTTGATGCATTTTCTTCCTTTTTTTTTTTTTTTACATAATTGAGGTCATTTTTTTTCTTTTACATAATTGTATACAGCTTTATAGCCTGCCTTTCATCCTTGATGTTTAATGTTTGATGTTTAACAGGAGAGCAATAAGACTTTTTAATTTTTATTTAGAGGTCTGAAGGTTATTTGCTTAATAAAATAGAAAACTAAATATTCTTAGTACTTCTTTGAAGAAACCTTCACCCTACTGACAATCTCTTGACTGTAATTACATAAGAATAGACACACTGTCACCTTGTGATGAGATGATGAGATGACCAATGAGTTGACCTCTTACCCCCACTGTGAGTCATAGTGGAGAGCTGGAACGCTCTACCAGAGGTAACAAAGCACAAGAAAGTGCACCAGGGTGGCAGGTTGCTGACAGAACTGCAGGCACCCCCTTCCCCACACACACCCACCCACCTGGCCTTCCACACAATGTCCCTCCTAACCGCCACATAGAGCTTGTTTCTGACCTTCATCTATTTGAATAGTTTTGCCTCAATAGTATTTCCAGTTAAGGAAATACGAAACTATTAAACTTGTAGACCACATGCAAATTTAAGGAAATGGGAGGTCAGATAACTGGGGACTGACAAGTTCCTGGTAAATTTTGGTAGAGAAAGCAAAATTTTAAAAAAATTTTACCATTAGAAATATGGCATGACTCCCTGGAGATCAGGGATTACATACTTTTTGGCTCTGAATTACAAGCCATCACTAAAAAAATGGGAGCATCCAGTTCAACCAATGGTGATTGAAAAAGCCATCAGCTAGATCTTAAAGGAAAACAAAAATGAGTAATAATGATCTTTGCCTCTCTAAGGGTTTTTACTCTAGTCAAGGAAATCAAACATATATATAAAATGCAATAAATATAAGTTAAAGCAGAGAGAAAAGGAGAAAATCATTCTGCCTGGAGACAGAAGAATGCATCACAAAGAAAATAGAGATGGAGAAAATTCTGTCTCCTAGAGATAGGCAAGGCAATTAAAAGAGCTTACACGAACATGGTACATTAAGGAGATCATGAGTGGCCTTTCAATTTGGTTACTTTCTAAAATAGCTGTGGAAAATGTACAAAATATGCAGAAGAGAATAAAAATTATCCAGAATTCTGTTATGCAGAGAAAAATTCTATGATTGTGATATATTTTCTTCCTATGAATCATATTGGGATTAAACAGATAGGAAATAGTAGATCTCTGTGCTTGGCTCCTGGGAAGATATTGCATACTCCTGGACCAGTGCTCTTTTTCATTGAAAAAAAAAAAAAAAAAAGTGTATACATACACACACACACACACACACATAGATAGATAAATGCCATTGTTCCTTTGATAAGTTCATAACAGCATACCTCTGTTGACCTTATATAAATCAGGCCAAGTGTATTTAGAGGCTTTATACTTTAAGTTTGAATTTTGAATTCAATATTGAATCCAAATGACAGCTATGTGGTTCATTTCCTGTTCATGACCCATAATTGATGAGTCTGTACATGTTCTGTGATTCACTTTTTGACTTGAAATGTTACATTTTATCCAAATATCGAGGTCTTTTCATTCTCAGATTTAACACTTTTAAAATGCAGGTGGTACAATTAAAAATAAAGTGAAAATAACCTGAAGTCAGACCATCAAGAGATAACATTTTAGTAAATGTTTTCCCATGCATTTTTTTTCCTTTCTGCTCATGAGATTTCTTTTTCCCTCCTCCAAAATTATGGTCATCATTTTGTAACAGAATACAACAATCAATAAATTTGGTTAAAATACCCTCTAGCTATTTGCTCTCCTACTACTAGTTATTCCGAAATTGGATCATCAGTCTAATTATGTTGGTAAATTTTATTAAAATGTAACAGAAAAGTACATAAGTCATAAGTGTGCATCTTGAACATTGAAGTAAATACACTTGAAAATCCAACATCCAGATCAAAAAGACAGCATTGCCAATACCCCAAGAAGTCACTTTATGTTCCTTTTAGTCACTACCTCCTCAGGGTAACAACTATGCTGTTACCTGTCCCACTGGTAATCTTAACTAAGTTGATAGATTTAAAAAACACCTTGTTTTGCTTTTAGTTACTTTTATGAAGTTACTATTTGGAAAATTCATCATAAAAGTCAGCTTTGGGAAATTTATTCTCCTCCATTAGAGAACAAAATGGCATCTGTTTAAAGTGCAGAACATGAAATGACTTACCATATTTGAAAAGGTCAAAGCAAATGGCCTACCCAGTGACCTGTGTGATATATTATTTTCTCAATAAATACTAGAGTTCCTTGGACCAAGCACTGACTTAGGAATTTTTAAAAAGCATCTGCTTTTCTTTGAAATGACAGATTGCATTACCTTCTGCAACTGGATTAAAGATACTTAGCTAGCAGCTGACCTCTGCTGGAAGCTTCTGATATGATTTGGAAGGAGTTTTAGTCTTCCTTGATGACTGCTAGCCTATCTTTCAGCTCAGGCCTCCCTATCTGTAGCTTTTCTTTGCAATTTCTCAGGTTTGACTGCAGCAGCAGATTTTAGTTAACAAAATGTTAGGTTTTCCTGTGTAACAAGGTCTTTGTAGATATTCTAGCAGTGGACTGTTATAAAAGGAAATATGCAAAAAAAGAGTTTGCCAGGTTGTATCTCCTGTGCAAATCATGAGATTCAGCCCTGGAACTTAACCCCAGAGGAGAGAGATGATTGACTGCTCTGTTTCTCTCCAGGAATCGACAAGGAGAATGTTGAACTCTCCCCAACCACTGGGCACTGTAACAGTGGACGAACTCGCCATGGATCCGCAAGCCAAGTGCAGAAACAAAGAAGTGCTGGCAGTTTCAAACGTAATAGCATTAAGAAGATCGTGTGAAGCTTTCTTTCTCTCCTTTTTCAAACAGACGTGACTTTACACGGGCTCTTCACTAGTGACCCCTTCACCACCGTGCTGTGATGCTGCACTTCCTGTTTTATAATGAGCCCATCCAGTCTGCCATGTTGCCAGATGATCAACTCTTGGAAGCATTGCCTAAATTTAATGCTGCTTTTTCTTTCACGTTTTTTTTTCCCTTCTGTTTTTGATGTGTGTCTGGTTTAAGCAAGTGTTCAGAACAACTGCAAAGACAGTGGGAGAGCCAGACACTCGAACTAAGAACATCCTGATTGTGAGAGAGGATGAATCCTTGAATACTGCTACTACTGGCCAGCTATGAAAGCCATTTGCACAGAGCTCTGCCTTCTATGTTTGCCCCTTCATCATACAAAGTAAAGTGTTAGTCTTATTTACACACTTTTCAAGATAGGAGTTTATGGGAAAAATAATATAATCCCAGTATGTTTAATCTGACTTTTAGCTGTGTACTTTTTTACTGTACAAAACTGAAGGAACGATGGAGGTCAAGCCTCAGTGACTTCACACCATAAAGCCACAGGCGAGGTACTTTGGGGGGGCTGAAGGGGTTTAGTATTACGTAGTGGGTTCTTAAATACTAACACTTGAGTGTTAGCAATAATTACAAGAAAATAAGCATAACCACATATTATCTTAACATTACCAAATTAAAGCTATGGGTTCTGAGGCCTTATCCAAACTCAGTCATCCAAACTAGTTTCTTTTCCTCCATTGATTATCTTCTGATTTTTAAATGTGCTAAAAGTTGTTTTTTTGTTTGTTTGTTTTCGTAAGCCAAAACTATACTAAGTATAGTAACTGTACATTTTTCTCCTCTTCTTCTTTTCTCCTAAATAATTCTGAGCAGGGTAATCTGTGAACAATATGTTGAAAATTGTTCCTAGAAGGTAATCTTCATAGCTGTTTGCATTAGCGCCATAGCAAAATGGTACGTGACTTTTAGAGTAGCTAATGCTTTATTTTGTTTAATTATTCCCCCCACAATATAAAATATGACATATATTATCATATATGACAAAATGGTTCTTCAATGTCTAATCTTCTCTCTCCCCTCCCAAAAAAATCAGGAATCACTTTAACAAGACATTTAGATTCTGATAGAATTGCATGTGATCATTGTGGAAGACCTGGTCAGCCCGCATAGTCAGACAGTAGGGGCCTGAAGGCTGCCACGCCACTGAGCTGTGGGCCTTCGTGGCTTTGGAATTTCCGTAGTGCAGATTTAGTCTCTTTGTGGTACCTGAGGTGTGCAAAATGATTTGACTTCAGTGTTCCAGTTTAGAACTAAACCTTAGTTATTACAGAAAAAGCCCCCTATGCCCAGGTTCCCTTTAAGTGTTGAGATGGAACAGCTTCAGAAGGGGAAAAGAAACTGAGGGAAGGGGAAGTTTCCTGTAGTGCTATTCATGAGTGGATTTCAGTAAATTCCGCAGCTAAATCAATAAATAATGGTACTTTTAAGTGTTCTGATTTTAATAATATAACATTTCACATTTACCCACACAATAACAATGTAATATGTTAATGTAAATAAAATTGCTTTTGATATTCAGAAGTAACAATTTAATTTTGTTAATTTGTTTACAGTCCCGGAAGAAGACCCTTTTGCCAAAATAAAATTTTAAAAAAACTTAGTATAATAGTTATTTTGACAGAATTGTTGGACGATATTGAAAACAGGTGCATTTCACTACATTTTTGTTTATAACTATTGTCTGAGCTGCCCTAAAATGGAATGTTTGACAGCAGAGCAGCTGACTGTACAGAAGCTAGGACTCGAGCTGAGTTTAAGAAGTGCCATTACAAGCAGTGCCATGGATGCCAACCTACCCTTCAGGTCTTGGTTCTCCTGCAGCTCTATGCTTCTGATATTGGCACCGCGGCTTCTTGGCTCCAGAATGAAAGGCGGCTGTCACTGTGCAGTCATTTTGGCATACCATTTTTCTTGTTTGTTGGATAGTTTGGTGCGTACAATATTGGGTGTTATGCTACTTTGCGTCTCCCATCAAAGTAGAAAAACTTTAAAAGGTTTACTGTTAAAAATATGGATCTTTCCCTAAAGAAGTTTTCCAAGGTCTGATACGTCTTAAAGTTATACATTATCTCCCTGTATTGTATTGAATTCACTTGAAGTACCTCGTTAAATCATCAGCGTTGCACAAATCAAAATGGAGCCTTTTTTGAACTGCAAAAATAATTTTGACCATTAGACCCTGGGAATTTGCAAATTTCAGGTTTACTTTGTTTTAAAGATCTTCTGACTTTTAAGAAAAAGCTCACTTTCCCAACTAACTAAAATGACCATGAATTCAGTCCCCTACCAGTGTGCTTTGCTTGAGAGAGCACTTTTTTTTAAACTTCACAACTGTAATCTATATAAAAGAAATTCTGAAGCTCAGAGCAAGTTGCCCATTATATATTATATAATTTCACACCATGATAAGTCATTTATTTACGATTGGTAGGTTTTTCTCTTGACACTGAAAAGGAAAAAGATTAACATCGTATTTTCCTGTTTCATTTACCCATGTACCAGTGCTCCTGTCCCAGGATTGTGCCCTTGTTTGCCAATACTGAGAGGCCGTTCACTAGCTTTGCGGGCGGGCGGGCATGGCAGGCATGGCAAGTGCTCTATGCTTCATCCACTTAACCAAGGCCTCTTTGCCTCTTCGTTACCAAATGTTGGCTCTAAGGGTCCTGAGCCTGGCACTGGGGATACCACAGCAGCATCCACCCCCGTAAGTGGGTGGGTGTGCAGGGGCAGTTGAATATAAGCCAGCAACCTTTCCTGTGTCGTGGGTTTTAGGGTTTTTCAATTATGTTTTGACTTTTTTTGTTTTTGTTTCTACATCCCTTTCTCACCCCCCCCCCCAATAACGAGGCATGTCTTATTCAATGTTATGCAATGGACTTATACGAAGATTCACTCCTAGTGTCAGCCACACAATTTTTTTTAATGCAGTATATTCACCTGTAAATAGTTTGTGTAAAATTTGACAGAAAAGTATATTTACTACACTGTAAATACATGTGATGATATATTGTATTATTTTGCTTTTTTGTAAAGCAGTTAGTTGCTGTACATGGATAACAAACAAAAATTTGATTATTCTCGTGTTAGTATTGTTAACTTCTTCCTGCGACTGCGTTACATCATTTAAAGAAAATGTTATGTATTGTAAATTTACATTGTATATGATACCTTCCTTCCCTTTCCATGAGGTCTAAACTTCTGCAGTTCCCTTGTCTACAACCTTGTTAATATTGTAAGCAGCTATAGGCCAGCAGAAGTAACATTGCCCCACAGACAAGCTCGATCAATATAGGGGGGATTGTGGAGAACCATTTCAGACCATGTTGTTTCCCCACCCCATTTTCCTCCCTGTGTATGTACCTCCCCCCTCCCTTTTTTTAAGTAAAATGTAAATTCAATCTGCTTTAAGATGTGGAGAGTTATTTGGTTTCTTCACATGCATCAAGCTCTATTTTCTTATTTCCTCCCACTCCCCTTCATCTTTTAAAACTTTAAGACCACTTCCTTTCCTTTGAGGATGCCTTTGGCTCTCCTCCCACCCCACCATAGAAAGGCCTTTCTATTTCCAGAACCTCTGTAAACTAAAAGAATTTTGATGAAATGTGTTGAGGAGGGAAAAGTTTTACTTGACCCTGGTTGGGTCTAAAAATTTACAAAGATTAACAGGAAAACGGCATAAAGATGTATTTTATGTAAGTTTTACATTGCACAAGAATTTTTATAAGATAGGAAGATGAGTCATTTAGCCTGAGTGTTCTTATGCTAGGTTTGCTGTAGAGTGAGTAGTCTATGGAAATAGAAAAAGTCAGTATAGGGGGCCAGGGTGGTAAACTGGGGGACACTGAAGAAGGCCTGTTCCAACTATTCTGGGTATGCAACTATTCTGGGTATTCTGGGTGTGCCTGTCCTTGGAGAGAAGGCTACACTTTTCCTTCAGGTAAAGAAGGCTCCTCACATGAAGTTTGGTGACCTGTTCTGGGGAGAATAGTGGGATAAGGGTCAGGGTGACCTTTCTGCCTCTGCCATTTTTTTCAGTTCTTCAGGGTGCCATATTTTTTGAGTAGCATGTCATCAACTGCTTTTTTAGGGCCTATTGATTGTACTGAGGGATAGCCTTATGTTCTAGGTTGATTTTTTTTAAGTTAATGTTCATTTATAGCACTGTATATGACTTAGAGGTATAGAATCACACCAGATATGTTACCACACCACATCCACCACCAAGACACCATAGTCGTCCACTACTGACTTTTAAAAAGAGAAGTCATTCAGGAATGCCAGGATACCCTGACACTGACTGGTCAGAAGGCATGGTTACAACCCCCAATTCTCTGCAAATTTTCAGCTCTTTCCTCTACAGGGTTTTCAGTGACACTTCATGTGTAAGCACTGTATATAAATGTTTTCATGTAAAGTGGAAGTTTTATAGTTTTAATGTGGGACCAAAATTAGCCAAAATTATCCTTTTGACTTTTTAGTCACACTGCAAATTTTTTCTAGATCCTTTACCATGTGTTTATGCTGAGAGTCTAGTGATAAAGAGAATTAAGCTCATGGAGTTATAGAGTTAAGACCTATCTCAGAGGGCTACTTCCTTCAGATAAAAGAGGGAAGTCACTAGAATCTTAGTAGGCCCCTTTCCTGTACAGAAGTCCACAAAGCATTACCTAACCTAAATAAGGGAAGAAAAGGTCATAAGATAGATTGTTCAAAGAAACATTTCCATTTGGTTGTAATTATTACATTAAGCTCCATGACAAAGTGGATATATAAAAAGAAATGCAAGCTTGACCTCTGTTCTCTATGAACCCATGATTTAGTGGGAAGAAGAGCCGTATAACCGATATCCCAAAGTGTGAAGGGAACTCTTGAAGGTACTCACAGAGTGGCTGGTAGTGTTGGTAACTGAAAGGTTGTTCTAAGAAATGAACAAAAGTTTTTCCATGTGGTGAGATACATATCCATCCAGTAAGCAGTTGAAAACAGGGTTGGGGTATCCTGAATGTATCAAAGGAACTGAGACTGAGCATCCCCTGGAACCGAAAGTGCAGGCAGCAGAGCTATGACTCGGTGGATGGTGGTGGCACATTAGGAAGATTGACTCATTCTGTTCTTGTATTTCTCCATGTTTTGGCCCCATTTGGGGGAATGCATTCTGATTTTCTACTTTTATTCGGGGAAGGCCGTCCTCTTCGACCAAGCGGTGCTTCGGGAGGGACACATACGGAGCTGTGAGGGAGGAAGGGGATACCCGCCTAGCCAGCCAGATCAGCCGAATCAACCCTGGCGATCAATGGGGTGACAGATGTTGCAGCCAGATCGCCCTCACATCCTGATCTTCTACTTTCAAAAAGTCCATAAAAACACCTAAACACCGTAACAGGCAACAATAAACCTGGGCACTCTATATTCTTGAGTCTGGCCCAAAGTCAAAGCAGAATGAAAAAGACGATGACAAAAAAATACTTGCTCCCTTACCAACTTGGTAATTTACAAAGAAGAGCAAAAAGAAATTAAATGATCTTTGCCTTAGCGAAGATCACGTGTATACTCATCTAAGATCTTCAGGAGGCCAAAAAAAAAAAAAAGCCCAGTCTGTCTTTGTAGCATTCAGGCATTCAGTTGTTCATTCAGCAAACATTTATAGGGCCCCTTATTTTTGCCAAAAAAAAAAAAAAAAAAACCAGCTTTCTGATTTCCCCTGACACATTGAGAGGCTACTTCTTGGTCTTGAAACAGTTTCTCGTTACAGTTTTGTGCTCACCTCCTCTTTGTCTGGTCAGACTCAGTCTACAGATGGGGCCATGTCTCATTCGAGGTACTCAACAGATGGTCTCTAAGTGACACTTAAGGGTCTGTTATCCAGGAAACTAATTAGATACAATAAAGAAAAAACTCCTTTCACAACAGTGACCCTAATACAAATCCCTCGCAAAATGAAGGCAACCTGTACAATAAAGACTTTAATCTAGACTTTGGTATTTCACCTACCAGGAGAATTCCCAAAATGTATTTTGCTACTTCGGCAAAATAAAAGTAATCACAGTCATTTTAGTTGAAAGGTCATTTCAACCCCTAAAGAGTGGGAAGGGAGGGAATCATAGGAAAAAAGTATAAGAGGAATGGATATAGTTTTACAGATACATACCTATTTTCCTCCTGTTGCTGCTGATTCAGTCCAAACTGCTGGACAGATAAGTCTGTGAGAGCAGAATGGAAAAAGCCAAGTTTATGGACAAATCATGGTTCCAGGTTCTCAGAAAACTTAGTATTGTAGAGTGCCAGTTCTTAACAAATGAATGCTCTAAATCAAGCTCTCCGCTAGAAGAGTGTCTACAAACAAAGTAATCCAAGGGTTCACTTTATGAAATAAATCAGAAAAAGTCAAGAGCGAAGCTGGAAACTTGCTCTACTAAATAATAAATATTTATTGGATAAATAGAATGGAAAAGGCTAAGAGGCCCAGATTATCTCATGGTTTCAAAAAGAAGCACTAGTAACTCAAATTTCATTGGTTGAAAAGTCAATTTTAACCAATTTCACTGGTGAAAATAAAAGTTTATTTCTCCTGGTACGTATCCTGGTGGGCTGGGGTCTCTGCTCACCCCGTTTCTCGGGACCCTAGTTTCCTGGGATTAATCACTCCAGAAGGAGAGCTAGAAATGTTGGCCAGGAGCAGGGCTGACTCTGGGAGTGATTTGTAAGTCTAAAAGCAGAGGAAGAAATTCTGAAGATCACCCTTTGACTGCCTAATGGATTAACAAGTCTCCATGTCTAAAAAAAGTCACACCCAAAATTTATTTTATTTTATTTTTTTTTTTTTGAGACAAGATCTCACTATTTTTGCCTATGGAACCGCAGGCTCATTTTGCCCGGGGTATCACTGACTCAAGCAATCCCTAGCCTCAGCTTTCCAGGTAGCTGGGATTACAGTTGCACGCCACCACGCCCAACTATATTTTTTTGGAACTAGGTCTTGCTATGTGCCCCTGGGGGATTCAAACCACAATCCCTGGCCCCGGCCACGGCTTCCTAGGCTGCCGCTTACAGGCATGCGCCACCATGCTCGGCCACACCCGAAATTTAAAGACAGGGAAATTGCTCTCATAAAAAATTTATAAAAATTAACCATTATAAATTTATAAAAAAAAACCTAAGTGGGAAAACCATGGACAAAGGACATAAATGTCAACTCCACAGACAGTTGCTAATTAGTGCATGATAGAGAAGGCTGGCACAAACCAAAACAGTCAACTACTATTTTCATCTGTCATATGAGCAACACATTCTGGTCACAAAGACGGGTCAGTAGCCTATGCACATGACCTCATGTCTATGTAGCTCCTTCAAAATCTCCAATTGCCCCACTAATACTCTGTCCAGGGATTTAACCTGGAGAAATAAAGAGCTAAGACTTGAGTCAAATAGAATATCAAAACAACAAAAATGTTGCCTAAAGTAAGGGTATTCACCCAGTACTTTGGGGAAGCTAACTCGACTTTCTTATGCAGTTGGTTGGGGTTATTCGTTTTTTGTTGTTGTTTTTTTTTGGGGGGGGCGTTCTTTCTTGAGGTAGCGTTGGTTTGCAACACGATACAATTTCGGGGAACAGGTTCACACCTCCTCAGATAGATGTCACCACACCATCCCCACTTCCTCATGTAGCTTTAAAAATAGGTTCCAAGAATATTATTTCAATCTGGGGGAATCTTCCAAGAGTTTAAAAACCATATGAGAGCTGTTCTCCAACTGTCTATAAAAAAAAAAAAAGCGTATCTGCAGTTTCCATATGGGAAAAAGATGAATAGAAAATGCACCCATGTTAATAGTAACTATATGGCTAATTTTTGTGGTTTTTTTATATTTGTGTACCTTAGAATAAGCATTATTATTTTAAAAACAAGTGTTTTTTAAGAGGTGAGGATGCTGCTTTCTGTTGGACTGAAGTATTCAGATGGTGGAACTTATTCAGGTACTAAATGAATAACTGTCATCTTCGGACATCTTTATGTTTGTTTTTTCTCTTTTAACAGGAGGCTTTTGCCTTATTTAGGTTCAGGGAGCTGGGTTTGCTTTCCCTCTTTGGGAGTATCTGTGTATCTGAGTTAGGTGGTTCAGGTGAAATGTCTGTCCTTTCTTTGGGGCAGAGAGTGCACAGGCCACCATAAGCCCTTCGTGGAGATTTTACTTTTGCTCACATCTTCCACTCTCTCCGGCTATCTGGAAATGCTCCTCGGCTTCAGGTTGTTAAGGGATATGCGCACAGTGTAGAGGCGGCATGGGGTGTGCACCCTGGACTATAGGCCAGTTGTTTTCTGCAGTTCTTCAGGTTTCCAGGTACCTACATCCCTACCCCCACCCCTTCTCCTTCTGCTCTGACTGCACTGCCTTCACCTCTTCACCCTTCTTGGCTCTTTCCCCTGAGACTGTTTCTAAATCTCCTAACAGTTTGTGAGCTGGTTCTAGTTTTACTTCCTTTCTTACCTCCAGACGTGGAGAGCCAGCCACCTAGTGGCAGTTCTTGTTCCTGTGCATTTCCTCGGGCTGCTACCTTGGAGCTAGAATTCTGGGGAGTTTCTTTGATTCTTCCCCTCTTACCACCCCCTCCACACTGGATGGTACTGACCATGCTCCCCAAGTTCTCCTAACTGTCTCATCACCACACCAAACCGGCAACCAGCCCAAGAACTCTACAGAACACTGTAGGTCATCCTTTGACTCCTGCCTGCCTTTTCAACACACCCTACTCCATCCCAGTCTCACTCCAGCCATTTCCAGCCATATCGCTTGATGACTGTTTCTTATGCAACCTGCATCTTACTATCCCTTGTTCCTCAGCTCTTGCTCCCCACAATCCCACCCTGACACATGTTGTGCCTGGCCCTTCTCCCTTTGACGAGTCCATTTGCACAAAACTTCACTGGAGGCTTTGCAGGGAGGTGCAGAGGCCAGTGCTATATAAATCCTCCTGGAGTCTTGGTACCTCCAGAGCAGGGTCACCATCTTTTTTGGCCTCTGCTCACGTGTGTGCATATGTGCCATGCACACACACAGATGTGTGAAGCCCCAGCCTCAGTGGCTTCTCGGTGATTCTGATTTGTTCCAGTCTCCCCTCAGTCCAAATTCTGGGTGGGGGATGGGGGTGGGAGGTGGGGGGTGGGGTGGTTTCATATCCTTGAGCCTCATGCTGTCCTTGTGGGTCTGTGTCTTTGCAGACATCATCTCATTGCCTGGAAGCCTGACTTGTCCTCCAGGAGACCCCTGCTTGCATTCTGACAAAGCCCTCAAAAGCTAACTCCTAGAAGGTTTTCTTGTGGATAAGCAAGTGATTAGCCCATTCTCTCACTCTCTCTGCAGCTTCCATCTCTCCTAGGGGGACTGACCCCTGTGGGTTGGTTGGCTGAATCGTTTGTCACCTTAGCCCCCCAGCCATGAGCTCAAGGGGCCTAGTTATAAGTGTGCCAATTTCTTTCCTGGTGCCTTGCCCTGGACCTGGCTCCTAGAGAGTCCCTAAGTCCAGGTCACTCCTGTGTAGACATTATATGCTGGAAGATAATTTCACTGCTATTCACATTTAGGATGGTCTGGAAGAAGTCTAGAACTTCCCCGGACTCCCCCAGAACACAGAAGGAATGAGCAAGTTTTCCCTTTTGTTCAGTGAGTCTCCCCAGAGCCTAGAACATTCTGGGCTTATCACATAGGAGATGCTTGATATCTATCTTGTGAAGTGCATAAGTCTAGGAAAGCGCTGTCCCTTCCCAGGAGCCATCTTAAATTTTAAAGTCCTTCCTGGGCCGCGTATGGTGGCGTGCGCTGGAAGGCAAGAGGCTTGGGATCACTTGAGTTGGCGGGTTTGAGACTACCCCGGACAAAATAGTGAGACCTGGTCTCGAAAAAGCAGCTGGGTGTGGTGGTGTGCACCTGTAATCCATGCTACCTGGGAGGCTGAGGCTGGGGATCACTTGAGTCCATGGTACTTGGGCAACTTGAGTCTGCAGTTCCACAGGCAACATAGTGAAACCTAGTCTGGAATGAATGAATGAATGAATGAATGAATGAATGAATGAATGAATGAATGAATGAATGAATGAATGAAGACCTTCCTGAAACAGCAGAGGGCCCAGGAGGCCCAGACTAGACCCAGGGAGCTGGAGCTTTGCTGCTCTGGCTCCTTTAAGTGGAGACCAGGCACCATGTTGCAGGGACCTCTCTAACTCCTCTGTTCCCTGGCCTTCCAGAGAATTTAACCCCGGAGTGACTTTTTTGTGTATCCCACACAGCATGACTATGGATGGGGGCTCCTGGCAGGAGACCTGGTAGCCCCTTGGTCGTAGCCCCTTGGTCTCCAACTCTCAGTGAACTGGGATTGTTTAGCCCAGACTCCTCCAGATGTACCTACAGTATTGGATGACCAAAATTTGTTTTCATTTGTTGCTGAGGATGTGAGGGCGATCTGGCTGCGACATCTGTCACCCCATTGATCGCCAGGGTTGATTCTTTTGTTGCTGAGCTTCTCAGGTAGGGGTGGCAGGACTGGTAGTGAGGTTTTAGCCAAATGCATGGCAGCCCCACCTGCACACTGAGGGGGGCAGGAGGCACTTAGGTCGTGGTACTATCTCTGCCACCAAAAGCCTTGTGATCTTGGCTGCTCAGTCATTGCTGTCCCAGAATATTTTTAGGACAGGTGAGGAAAGCAAATAGGTTCACACCACCTCCCTACCCTCCAAAGTGATAATTATTCATGATTAAAAAAAGTCTGCAGGTTCTGAGTGAGAAAAAACTGTGAATCTTGCCCCATTTCCAGATAACATGGATGATGGCGTTAAGATCCATAGAAGAAAATGACCACTGTTTCCCCCTTCAAGCTGGTTCTAAATCTCTATCATGCACACATAACACCACCACATGCCAGTGCCCTGCCAGGCTCTGTGCCAAGGGTATTGCATTTATTTTCTCATTAAGAACTTGCAGGAGACCAGGCACAGTGGCTCATGCCTGTAAGCTTCAGCCTATGAAGCGGCTGGGGCCAGGGATCGCAGTTTGAGTCCTGCTCGGGGCAACATAGCAAGACCTAGTTCCCAAAAAATAGCTGGGTGTGGTGGTACGCGCCTGTAATCCCAGCTACCTGGGAAGCTGAGACTGGGGGTTGCTTGAGTCTGTGGTACCCCGGGCAACGTGAGCCTGCGGTTCCACAGGCAAAAATAGGACCTAGTCTCAAAAAAAAAAAAAAAAAAAAGAACTTGCAGGACCTTTGCAAGGTAGGAACTTCTGTTCCCACTTTGCAGATAAGAAGGCAGAGACTCAGAGGACTTAACTTACCCAGAGCCACAAGGCTGAAAGAGCAGCAGACCCACTCAGCTGTCTGGGTTTCCAAAACCTGGCTCTATATCTTTGATAACTGCTGCCTGATATTTACACCAGTTTCTGTGACTGCTGTACCAAATGATCACAAGCTATAGCAAATGGCTCAAATAAACAGCAGCCATTTATTCTCTTACAGTTCTGGTGGCAGAGTTCAAAATCAAGGAGTGGCAAATTCACTCTTCTCACTGGAGATTTTAGGTTAGTACTCTACTCAGTCCTTGCCTCCTCCAGCTTCAGGGCGCTGGCATTCCTTGATTTATGGCTGGATCACTCCCGCCTCTGTTCTGTGGCCACATTGCCTTCTCTGCGTCTGTATCAGCTTGCCTCTCTTTCCCGAGGACACCCGTGAAACCTTTACTGCCTACCTAGAGAGTCCAGATCTTTAATTTAATTGAAACATTTGCACACAAAAGAGCAAAGTTTCTTTTTCCAATAAGGTAACATTCACAGGTCCCTGGGCCTGGGATCTGGGTATCTCTGGGGGCTATTTTTCAGCCCACCACATCACATATTCCTATTTCTTACTTCATTTTTTATTCTTTGAACTGTGTATATTGGGCACTATGCAAGATGTTGGGAGCTGGGAAAACAAGAGAGAAAGATACAGTCTCAGCCCTCCGGGACATGGTGGGCATTGTGTGAGATTTCTCTTCTGGGTGCTCTCAGGATAAATCACAGGGGTGAGAGACAGAAAGATGGGTATAACAGCTAACACTCATTACCTGCCCCATTGTTCTGACATTTACATATATTAATTCACTTGATCTCACAACACCGTATGTACTTGTTAGCTCTCTGAAGGTTACAGGAGTTTGGGGGAGAGGTGGTTGAGGTGAGGGAGGGTGTGGTCAGGGAAGGCTGCCTGTGGGAGATGCCACTGCCAGGAATCTGGAAGCAAAGGAGCTGGCCACAAGAAGGGAGATAGAAAGGGGTTAAGAGTGAAGAGGTGCTTCAGGTGTGGGGAGGAGAGGTAGGGTGAGGGGTTCCTAGCCTTCTCATTTACCCTTCCCCCAAAAAGGGTCTCTTGTCTCCCTAGAGGAGGGTAACCTCCTGCACCCTGAGGTTTCCAGGCTGTAGCTGGGCCTTGACATAGGTGTCCTCTTACTGCATCTGTTGAGGCTGCACTTTGGGCTATGGGATTGAGTTAGAAGCCCTAGGATTCTGGACCAAGTCAATCTTTAGGGAACAGGAACCCTTTGTGAATTGCACCATCTCCAAGGATCCTTCCAGCACTGAGCAGGCACCTGAGGGCTCTCAGAGCCTGGGAACTCATCGTAGATTATACTTGGTGGATGAGGGACTGCCTGCCTACCAGTTCAGCAAGGGCAGGGGCTAAGGCTGCTCCCCTTTTTCCACACCTGCACCCCTGCATACTGGTACAATAAAAAACACTTAACAGACAGCCCAGAGAAAGGGAGCAACAGACCCAACTCGAAGCCCACATCTGGGGGCACCAAGAGGTACCTGTGGAGAGAGATCTCGGTGAAGAGAATCAGGAGTCAGGCGTGTTCCCTAGGGCGGACTTTTGAATTTGCTGCTACCTTGTTGTTGAGAGGAAAACCACCAGTCGGCTTGTGGGCTTCAGGCTTGGTTTGCACGGGATTCATACACACTCAGACCTGAGGCTCCCACTTCTGCCAACTGTGGTGGCAGCTGCCTCCCTCCTGTTCGAGGGGGATTTGATGCCTATCCAGTTCCTATCCAGTTCCTATCCAGTTCCTTTCTGTGTTGAGCCTTTGGATGAGAAAAAAAATGGGCATGAGCTGATTTTGAAGAATATGAGGACCCCTGGGCAGGCAGCAGACCCCTGCTTCTACTCCCTGCCTTCCAATCGGCCACCCTGATGGATCTCCAGCACCCAGTCTCTCTCCCATCCCCTGCTTCTCCCTGGTTCGCTTCCTCTACTTCCTCCAGCATTTCACAGGGCAGGTGGAAGGGGAAGTAATATCCAAACCCTTTGCATATATAATCTTCACTTTCCCCCTAAGGGCAGACTTTAATTATCCTCATTGTACAGATAAGGAAATTGAGACTCAAAAATAACAGCATCTTGCTAAGGAGTATATAGCTGCGCAGAGAAGCCCATATGCATCAGAGGGTGGCCCACCCACAGGACCTCCCTTCCTACCTCCTCACAGCTTGAAATCTCCGATACTCAACTCTCTTCTCAGGAGATGCTCCTAGGGGGATTAAAGTATTGAAAGAAATAAAAATAAATGAATTAATCTTTAAAAAATAAAAAAAAATTAAGTATTGAAAGAAGAGGATGGATGAAAGCTAAGTTTGTCCCTGGAGCTGGGACTAGAAAGAAGCGAGCCTGGTCCACAATCAGAGAAACTATGTGGTGTGGCTACGTGGATATACGTGAAGTTGAGCAGGGAGGCCACAGAGGTGGAAACTGAGGCCCAGAGAGGGCCATGCTATGCAGAACTGGGTCCCAGCCTCCCTGTCTCAGCCCCTACACCACTCTTGGCCCTTATGGATAATGCTGTGGGGCCTATCTCTTCTGGATAGGGACTTCCTCTAGACCCACCCTTGACTGGAGTCCAGTGACAAGAAGGCGAGTAAGACACATCCTGTCTTGAAGATTTTCCTAGACTGGTCAGGGAGATGGGCATGCGTCCCCTCAGAGCATTCCATAAATAAATTCCATAAAGGAAGGAACCATTGCTCATAACCAAAAGGCGAGATGGAGTGCTATCAGGGAAGGCTTTCTGGAAGAGGAAACTCTGACCTGAGTTGGAAAGCAGAAGCAGAGGTAGACTCAGTCAAGACCTGAATTGGGATTGAAGACAGCTGTGGATTGGAGGCTCCACAAGGGCCTGGAGTGCTAAGCAGTGAGGTCAAGGGAGGCCAGAGCCAGCCATGAAGGGCACTGAGGTGGGACTGGCCTTAGCATGAGAGCTACAGTGCAGGTTCAGCTCTGCACTACTGGGAGGGGCCTAAGGTCCAGCGCTGGAGGCCAACATTCTGTTCAGGCTTCTCAGTTTGGGCATTCAGTGCTGCCAGGGAGAGGTGAGAAGAGAAACCCGGTGAAGGGGGGAACCTCCCTAAGGAGCTGGGCATCCTCCCCCATCCCCCAGCCCCACCACAGGCAAGCTTAATGGAAAGCCTTCCTCCTGCCCGAGCCTGGCCCTATCTTAACCTCCCTGCCACAGGATCCCTACTCCAAACTGGAACTCTGTCTCTGTGCCCTTCTCCAGCTAGGAGCTGGTCCCAGAAGTGCTGCTGGGGCGACTCCTAAACCTAAAGGCTACCGATTGTTCTTTCTAAGGCCCAGAGGTTCAGAGTTGGAGTCTCTATTTACCCAGCTAGAGGCTAGACGGGAATCTTGGCCCCGTCTCTCACAGCTGTGTGGCCCTGGGTAAATAGCTCGACCTCTCTGAGTCTCAGCTTCCTGGGAGATGTCTATCGCAGTTGAGTTTGCAAACCTAGCAAACACTTACAACACCCTGAGCGCGGTTGCTGCTGGGTGCCACAGTCGGCACGGTGAGCAGGCTTAGGGTGGCCGCAGGTCAGCGGTGAGGGGAGACGGGTGGCCCTGGGGCTCAAGCCTTAGTCTCTAAGGAGGGGCGAGGCCTTCGGGTCGCTTTGAAATTCTGGGCCCCAGTCGCGCGCCCACGCTCCCGCCCACGCTCCCGATGGCTAGCGAAACGGGCGAGCTCAGCCACGCCGGAGAAACTGAGTCAGCCGAGGGGGCGGCCGGCGCGCGCGCGAGCGGCGCGGCTCCTTTTTTGTATTTTTGGAGACTAGGTCTCGCTATTTTTGCCCGTGGAACCGCAGGCTCTCGTTGCCCGGGGTACCACGGACTCAAGCAATCCTCAGCCTCAGCTTCCCAGGTAGCTGGGATGACAGGCGCGCGCCACCACGCCCTGCTATTTGTTGTTGTTGTTGTTGTTGTTGTTTTTGGAACTCGGTCTCGCTACGGGCCCCAGGCGGGACTCGAACCGCGATCCCTAGCCCCGGCCGCTTCATAGGCTGAAGCTTACAGGCACGAGCCACCGTGCCCGGCCCCGCGGCTCCTTTTGTCTGCAGCCTCCTCCTCGCCGCCGCCGCCGCCGCCGCCGCCGCCGCCGCCGCCGCCGCTCCGCGTCCCCCGCCCCTCCCCCGCCCGCCCGGAGCGGCGGGGCTGCGGCGCCGCTGCTGACACGGATCGGCCGCCGCCGCCACCGGGCGGAGGCGGCGCGTCGCAGACCCACGCGGGCGGCCGGGCGGCCCCGGAGGGCGCGCGGCGATGGCGGCGGCGGCGGCGCAGGGCGGGCGGCGGCGGCGGCGGCGCGCGGCGCGGGGCTCGGGCTAGCTGCGGGGCCGGCCCGGATGGCGGGCGGCGCGGGCTGGGCGGGTGCCCCCGCGGCTCTGCTGCGCTCCGTGCGCCGCCTGCGCGAGGTGTTCGAGGTGTGCGGCCGCGACCCCGACGGCTTCCTGCGCGTGGAGCGCGTCGCGGCCCTCGGGCTGCGCTTCGGCCAGGGCGAGGAGGTAAGGCCCCCGCGGCGGGACCCGGCCCCGCCAGCCCCTTCCCCCCGCCCTTCCCGGGCCGGGCCTCGCCGCCCTCCCGCGGCTCCCCGCCCGCCCGGCTGCCGGGCCCGGTCGCCTGCCCGCGCCACCGCCCAGGCGGTGGCGTCTCCGCTCCCCACCCCAGACCCCCGAGGGATCCCGCGGCGGCGCCGACCCCTCCCCCTGCAGAGCGGGACACCCTTGCTCCGTCGGTCGGACCCCCCTTTCCACCATGAGCGCCCTGCCGCGAGCGTCACGCGTCACGCCGGGGTGGCCTCTCAGCCCACCTCCCCTCCCTCGCAGTGCGGGTCCCTCTGACGGGTCTGCAACCCCCTCGCTCGTTGTGGGGGGGAAAGGAGTCGTCAGAGCCTGCGGAGAACGGAGAGATTTGCGAGCTGGGGCCTCAGTTCTCTGTGGGGCGCCAGGAGCTCGCTTTGCTGGGCCTGGCCAAGGGGTGGCGGGCACAACGAGGAGTGCTCCCCAGCCTGGCCTCCCGGACTGCGCCCACCCCGCCATTAACGCGGAAGGTGTCTGCTGAGGGCCATCCCGGGTTCTCCTGAGCCCAGCGCCGACTGGCCCAGCTCTCGGGCGCTGATGGACAGGCCTGGCTGGCAGCTGGCTGTATTGGTTGCAGCAGGCCAGCCAAAGCCAGGCTTAGGGAGTGGCAGCTGAGGGCTGGCTGCTCGCTGTCTCTTTGGGGAATGCTGGAGGTAGTGTTGGTTGTTGGCGGGGCTTCCATCGGAGGGGTGGCGCTGCCTGTGGGAAGGGCCAAGGTCTAGCAATAAATGCCCCAAAGGTCCTCTCACACCGTAGGCTTGGGACCTGGCAACTGTGTCTAGGAAGAGGGCAGCCAACCACCTGGCAGGAGAGCATCCCACCCTCCTGCTATTGCCCATTCTGAACGACCAAGATTTCCTCCCGGGGACAGAAGCCCCGAGTAATGAGCTTCCAAGGATACCTATGGTCCCAGGCTTTGCATGGGGAACCTGGGGCCACAGACTTCAAATGGGTGCTGACTGGCCTTCTCTTACTGGGACAGCTGGTGCCTAGAATTCTAGAAAATGGGAGAAGCCAGGGCATGGCCAGGTTGGATCCATGCCACCCTGTCACCTGGTAAGTGGGAGATGAGAGATAGTCATCTCTCCATGGCACCTGTGCATGGCTGGGACCTGGGGCTTTCAGGGAGTAGTAGGTGGAAAAGGATGAGGCAGGTGTCAAGTTTGAGAACTTGGTCCCCATCCCAGGAAGCTCACTGCTGCAGTTTCTGTTGGTACCCACCCAGTTTTTCTGCAGGCTCACCCTCCCCTGCAGGGGAATGCTCAGGGCATTTCCTGCAGCCATTAAATGCCTCTGGCCCCTCAACCAGTCAAATTCCTCCCCATATTAGTGGCTCTTTTGAGGCCAGCCCTCTAGCAAGGGGGAGAGGCCCTGCTCCTTTCTCTCAGGACATGAAAGCTGAAGCCTCAGAACCACTGCACCTGGTGATGGGGAGGTCTTTCAGCAATCCCGGGTGGGAATTCCTCTTGCCCCAACCCATCAGCCCTTTATTCCTCCCCCTCCCCCTGCAATTCTCTTCACAGTTCCCTGAGCTGGACAGCTCCTGCCCTTAATACCTCCTCCCTCCTCACTCTGGAGCCAAACCTGCCTGTCACTTAGTCGTTGAGGTTGTGCAGAGGGACTCACTGGGTCTCTCTTCTATGTGGCAGCCTTTAAGTATTTGAAAACGGTGCTCCTGTCCCTCACTCTTTCCCAGCCACTCCCTCCCACCTTCCCTTCTCCAGACCTCCAGAGAAGGACCCTGTTCCTGACCTCCCAGGTCATTTCCATATGACCTCCCAACCCCACAGAACCAAACCTTCACCCTCTGATCCTGAAGCTGCTTTGCACTAGTGGTGTAACCTGGTTTTCCTGTTAATAACAGGAAGAAATGGACTAGGTCTGGCTGTCCAGCCCCAAGACCTCACACTAGTACAGGCAGCTCAAGGTGAGATTGCCTTTTGAAGGCACACCACATTTCCATTCATGTTAATGTTCTGGATACCAACCCCCACTCCCCCAGGGATCTTTCTTAGAAACCTCTACCAAGCTAGAATATCCTACCATCCTGGAGTAGGGTCAGTGATTTCATTCTATTTAAAGCATATTCTTTATTATTATAGAAGCACTCTGTATGTATAGTAAGAAATTAGAAAAATGGACAAGCAAGTAGAAAAGTATTATATTCCCATCTCCCAGGAACCCCCTGTGACAGCTTGGTCCCATCCTTTTGGAGACCTTTTTGTGCTTATGTGTAGATTTTCCCCATAAAATGAGATCATGCTGTGTATACTGTTTTATAACCTGGTTTTTTTCTCAGTAAATTATCAGCACTTTCCTGCTTCAGTAAATTCTCATCCCCCTTAGTATGCAGACCTTATTCAGATTTTCCTACTTGACCTCAAAATGTCTGTTTTCAATTTCCCTTTGGATCCCAAAATGTCTATTTTTGCTATTTTGTTTAAACCAATTTCATCTCCAGGACTGTGCAATGCATCTAGTTGTTGTTACCCTTTGGTCTCTCTTATGCTAATGTAATTCCTTTAAAAAATTTTTTTAAAATCCTGTCTTGTTAATGAGATCACTCCTGTTATCCGTGTCAGTTCTTGAATCTAAGCCTTAGTTGGACCTTATTTCTACTACATTTCATCTCGTTTATTTCATCCCACTGGGTCAGATAATAAAGAGGATTTAAGATCACTCTCAGATGCTGTGCTGAGGAAGGATGCAGATTCCAGAAGCGGGTACTTAATGCCTGAACACAAGGTTGATGAGAAATCCAGGGCAGGACCACGGACAGGGCCCTCGAGGCTTGTAGCTAACCAAGACCACAGAAACAGATTTCATGGTCCTGCTCACTACACCCGCATATGTATCATGGAATAGGAATGACATTTCCCTCCATGTGGGAGTCCCTCCCAAGATGCTGTGTGTTCAGACAGTTTCTATTTTGTTTGTTTAAAAATCAGGTAGCATGTTGATTCTCTCCCACCCCACCCCCTTCTGACCCCTGGCCGGTCCCATGCTGTAGAGTGGATAACTGTCATTTGTCAGATGTGGGGTTTTTCAGAACTGGTTTTCTACATCTTACAAGCTTTCCTCAGGACACCTGTGATACCAGAATCCTGCTTTGCAAAATTAAAATATACTAGATTGCAAAGTGTAAAATAGCCATTAAGTCATTCTGTATAATAAATAACTAAAGAAATGAATGAGTGAATGATTAAGTAAAGCTAAGAACATCTCTTGTACAGAAAAAATGCAAATAGTGTAATTAGTTTCTCATCAAGGAGGTGGAGCATAATCCCCTACCCCTTAAGTACTGAGTGTGTGAGGTGATGGCTGACTTTCTTTCCTTTTCCTTCTTCTTCTTCTTTCTTTTTTTTTTCCTAGATTTTAAAAATTTTCTTATTTTCATTCATCAGTTATATTTTTATAGTTATTGTTCCCCTTAGATATGGCCCTCCTTCAATAATGCACCCATATATCACCACCCCACTCCCCCTTCCCCCTTTACCCCTCCAGTCACTCCAACTCCTCTCTTGCTGCAAGTCATAGAAAGTCATAGATCCATGGTTGCCCACTGGTCTTGTCTTTTTCTTTTCTTTTTTCTTTTTTCTTTTTTTTTAGCAATGTCCTTTTTTCTGTTTGAGAACCTGTGCTCCTAGGACACAACAGACCAGGCTGTTCAAATTTCCAGGAGTAACTTTGAGGCAGGTAGCCAAACTGAGCATGTCAGGAGCCTCTTGTAGGGCAGGTGTGTGGCATGATTCTCCAGACTCCTTTATTGTGGTGCTTCTTATGGTGGGGAAGACTGTCTTCTTTTCCCCAGACCCGTGTGTTCACTGGGTTCCGTGCCTCCTCATTCATGCTGCCTGTTTCCTCCATTCTGATGACTATCACATGATGTTGCATCTGTGCTGTATAGTTCTGGCATCTGGCATTGGGAACCCAACTCACAGCCACTGGCATTGGAGAAGTTCCCCAGAAGGGTAGACTTCAGCAGGTGGTTGGTCCAGCTCCTTTCCTCTTTTGTGGTGTACAGTTTTGCCAGGACCCACAACCACACCTCTGGGGCTTTCCTCCCCCATTGGAAAAGGAGGGTGCTCGCTCATGTTGCACACATCTCTCGACCAGGGGTTTGGTTCCCCAGTCCCCAGAGATATTGTACATGGAGGTCACCACTGTACTTAGTCTCACAGGAGGTGACTGCTTTCTAACAAGGATATATAGAAAGAGAGGCAGAGAGAAACTTTCTAGTAAAGAAGCCTGACAAACCCTGCCATGGCATGTGGTCAAGGTCAACATCAGCAGTGATAAGTCATGTCCACGGTATGTGTACTTGAAATAGTGCAATGAGAATGACCCTTTACCTCCATGATCTTCTCCCCAAAACCCATCACCCCAGTCTGGTCATGAGGAAAACATCAGACAAATCCCACCTAACCAAATGGCAAGGTCTGAACTGTCAAGGTCATCACAACTCAAAGTCTGAGAAACTGTTATAGCCAGGGCCTAAGGAGGCATAAGGACTAAATGTCATCCTGTATCCTGAAACAGAAGGAGGATGTTAGGGGCAAACTAAGGAGGCCTGAATAAAATGGAGTTCAGCTAATATAAATGTTATAGACATAAATGTATGATTAAGGCTTCCTGATTTATTGACTTAAGAATCATAATAGAAAAGAGAAGGCAAGGGAATTTGATGAAAGCATGAGCACATAAAGCTTGACCTGTGAAAGAATGCATAGATGGGATGTTCCATTGTCCCAAGCTTGGACAACCATGAACCAGTGGGGGCAACTATAGGAGAGTGCCTGAAATGATGACCAAGTCCCCTGAGTGTTGGTTTCTGAGTTCTTCCTTTTTCCCATCCTCTCTAGGCCTTTGTTTATTTATCTGTAAATAGGGGCAATAATAGTCCCCATTCCACTGGGTGCTTATGAGGCTTGTGCCAATTAATACATGTAAAGTGCTTAGTCCAGTCTCTGCACAGACCAAACACAGTATTAGGATTGCTGCTGCTGTTATGATTGTTTTTTTTCTAAGTGGACATCTTTGAGAGGCTGTCTTGAACTGGGGGTGTCCTGGGGGCTAGGACACCTTGAGACCAGCCTCCAGCATCCTTGGTCCTCCCTCCTCATCTGCCTCTGGCTTCCAGCCCCTCTTGCAACCTTTCCAGCAGTCTGAGAATGGAAGACCTTGAAAGCAGCCAGAAGTATCTTGAACCACACTTGCTGTTACATAACCTTCTCGCTTTTCCAGTTTGAAGACCATCCTTCTTACTAGGAAAATGGAAACAAAAATCTTCGAGTTTTATCTCTGCCCTTGGTCAACATGGCACCAAATCCCCTGAGCAGCTGACCTGGCTTTCCTGCTGGACAGAGAGGTCCACTCCCACCTCCCAAGGATGTTGGTGAACTGCTCAGAAGGTGGCTCTGCTTTAACTGAACTGAGGCTTGTCTGCAGTTTCCCCCTCCTTTGCCCCTGGATATGGTCACAAGCAACTGGGCACCAATCCTCCTTGTTTGATTTAAATGCAGACAAGTCCTCATGTCCCCTCCGCATAATTGATGGCCCCAAGGAAGATGCCAGTGCTGCCTAGCTCCTGCTTGGGTGTCTGAACTGGCAAAAGGGTTGAAGTGCTAAGATGGGCTGAGATAAATCAGGTGCCAGTTATGCAGCTGGGATCCCTTTCTGATATGTGTGTGCTGCCAGGAGCAGAAGAATGCTGAACTAAAGCTTGGTTCTGCCCGGAAAGAGGGAGGCTTGGGTGCTGGGTGGAAACAGTCCTGTCTTCAGCTCTGTGTCTGGAGCCTAGTAGGTGGGGAAATGATAGGAGGGGAGTTTGTAGGGGAAGACAGGGCTAGATCAGGACACAGGCATCTGTTCCATGTCTATTGGGCAAGAGCCCCAAACCAAGAGCAGAGGTTTGATCAGAGGGGACTGTGAGCCGGGCACGGTGGCTCATGCCTGTAAGCTTCAGCCTATGAAGCAGCCAGGGCGAGTAATCGTGGTTCGAGTCCTGCCTGGGG